>JAJAGP010004382.1:0-51029 GCA_025084515.1 Ancistrus triradiatus | reverse complement strand
CCCTTTTTGAGTCTTGGTCCTCCCAAGGTTTCTTCCTAGAACTAGGGAGTTTTTCCTTGCCACTGTCGCCCTAGGCTTGCTCAATTTGAGATTGGACGTAGTTATTAGGAGATAATCTAAACCTGTAAAGTTGCTTTGAGACAATGCTCCATTGTAAAAAGCGCTATATAAATAAATCTGACTTGACTTGACTTGAACAGAACTTCTGTGCCTTTTGCAAACTTTTCAAACATCACTGTACACACATTCACATCAAAGCACCATCTGATGATGCATTTGCATATATAAATAGGACAAACTACCATGCAGTCAATGGTCAATTGATCTGTGATAGAAAAGCTATCTTCTGAACATTGTGGCAAGATGGCCAGGTTGAACTCATGACAGTTGGCAGACATTTGGAGAGTGGCACTATAAGAGATGGCTGGCTCATAAGAAAAGCATAGCATAAGGAAGCATAAGGGAATGAATATTGTAGGTTTATGCTACGTGTCACGTTATCTTCTCATTTTCTCCACCTCAGGAGACAATGAATAACCTCTGACACTATTTTGAACCCTCAAAGTTGACAGTAGCTGGCTTACAATAATGTGGGTGCACAGACCAGTTCAGTTGTTGAGCACATCAATGGAATTCTAAAGATTGCCAGATCATTTCGATGCAGCAGGTGGTACATTGCTGTACAAACTCAAGAAAGTCTGTAAAATACTATAGTACTGACCTACTGCACAACCTTGCCATGGAACAGAGCATCCCAGATCCAAAGGACTCATTTCCTTCTGAGCGTGGCAAATTTGCCAAACCCTAATGTGAGCAGTCTGACTGCAGCAGTTACATGTCGACAGGAGTTAACGGGACGTTTATTAAATGATGCGTCCTCTAATCAAGTGAAACCCAAACACACCAGACAACTTGATCCAGTGCATTACACATGTTTATTTGACTGGGTTGGACATTTGAATGCATTGCATATTTCTCTGATGGTCAGTTTCACTTCATGGTGTTTATTTATTTCCAAGAATCATTCATACACAACACTGCTTCATAAATCTTCTCTCTGTCATTCCTTTATTGTAAGCAACCATGGGTATTAGAAAAGCGCTACATCAATGCAACTTATTATTACTGATGTCATAAGACAAATGGGAGGTCTGAGTGACCTGATGAGTTTTAGGCATGGATAACCACCTGGGAAAATTAATTCCTCAGTTGGCTGAAAGAGACAAACCACTGTCTGTCAAACCATTTACTCTCCAAAAAGAACCACTGGACATTGACGCAACCTTATGCGTTCCAAGCTCTAAAGGATGTGGTTGCATCTCCACCCTTGTAGGAACAAAGAATGCAAAGTCTCAGCAGGCATGTCTTCATATGCTTCAGGAGCTGTTCCTATTCCAGTGTTCTGAGGAAGGTTCAGTGTGTCACATTCTCTTAACCTCAAAGCAAATATATGCTTTGCTTTGTGTGTAAAAGAAAAAGAATATTTAAGCCTGACATGGGCATGCAAGAGATTCATCCATTTTCTTAATGGCGGAAGGTTTCATTTGGAAACACACCATAAACCTCTACTTAGTATCTTGGAATCTCAAGCTTGGTATGCTCTAAAACTACGTATTCAGCGTTCCAGGATGCGTTTGATGAGATATTCGTATTCTATCACCTATGTGTCAGGAAAATGCCTGTGGACAGTGGACACCCTCAGTCAAAGAAAAGATGTGCCACTAAACAAGAGAAAAGATTTCCTCAAAGACAAAAACATTTATGTTTGACTCAGTTGGTGAGAACTTGTCACTGAGTTCCTCACACATGTTCCATCTAAAGAAGGAGCTGCAAAATGACAGTCTTTGTTCACGTGTTATGAAAATGTGCAATGATGGTTGTTGTTATGAAACTATGTAATAACAGGTGGCTGTCTTACCACCCAGCACTAAAGGTATACTGGGCAGAATGGGCATTCCCTTACTGTCGTAGGTGGACTCTTGCTGAAGGGAACAAGGCTTGTCATTCCATCAACATTAAGAAATGACATTTTGACCAAACATCTTAAAAGACACCAATGTGTGGTGAAGTGTAGAGAATGGGTGCACCAATCATTATGGTGGCCTGGTCTAAGTAGTAATATGAACAAAATGGTTCTGTACTGAACTTGCATTAAAGAGAGACAGAATCAGAAAGAGCTGCGGATTCCATCTACACTTCCAGAGAGACCATGGCAAAAGCTACAAGCATAACAAAAGCTATGGAAAACAGCTGATCTGTTCACTCTGGGAAGCAAGAATTATTTGCAGTTGGTGGACTATTTCTCTAGATATGTCAAGATCGGTTGACAGATACATCTACATGTAGATGGGCTCACCTCCATGCAGAGTGTGGGCTTAGAAACAAGACTCCTTGATAGGGGATGGACTCGCCTCAATGTGTTTTCAGATTGCAGAGAGACTGTTGTTTGTGTATATGCAAATAAAAAAAAGAGGGACAAGGACTGTGGGAAATGTCAGTTCCTACACTATCAACTAATCCCTACCTTACCTCAGGCCTTTCGAAACTCTACACGGTCGATATCCATTTGCATGACCTGTCTACCGCTTAGTCCTAACGAGGCCAAAAAGCGAGGTCAAATACGACCTAAAATTATGCTGTAGCATTAAGGCAGCAAGTAGGTCATCATGCAGCGACACCTGCCAAGCTCAAAACCAGTCCATACCTGAGGTGGCAGGTGCTGCATATTACCGCAATCACGCACATGCACAGGTGGATTACTGATTACAGATTGCGGTTACTGTCAGGGTTGAAGGATAGTAACTAAGTTGACGCCACCCACTAGCGTCGGTTAGAAGCTACGACCTCTAACAGTACGCCCACCAAGGGGAGGCATCCCTAAGCACATCCAATACCCCCTCTAGCCTGTCGAACACGTTCGGGGTTGAGCATCTGCCAGACAGGGAGGCCCCGGTAGGCAGGAGTAGCCTTCAAAGGGGGGCTAAATGAGAGGGCAGGGGACAACAATCCAAAGCAGGACTCTGTCTGAGTGGCTTACACTTAGCCACGAGTGGCTCAAGGGCACGACCCGGTGCCAGCGGCTCAAGGGAGGAGCTCGGCGCTGGTAGCCCGAGAATGGGGCCAGACCTGGCCAAGCCAATAAAAACGGTTGCTGCAAGTTGGCGGTGAGGTCAACAAAGGTGACCACAGCACAGAAATAGGCACAGGGATTGGCAGTGTTAGCCAGTACGCAGAGATGTGCACATGTGACCATGGTGCTGGGGTCGGTGGCAGCAACCATGGCATGGGAATTGATACAAAAGACCGTGACACGGGAGTCGGCGGTACTGACTATGGCGCGGAGATCAGTACAAAAGACTGTGGTGCAGGTATTGGCACTAACAATCGCAGCACAGGGATCAGTACAAAAGACCGTGGTGTAGGCATCGGAGCAAACAATCGCAGCACAGGGATCAGTACAAAAGACCGTGGCGCAAAGATCGGCGCTATCAATCGGTGCGCAGAGAGCTCAGGTACGGCGCTAATGGGCACGGCGAGCTCAGGTACGGATCTGGGCAGTGCTAGCTGCTCAAGTACGGAGCTTATGTGCTCAGGTATGGCGCTAATGGGTACGGCAAGCTCAGGTACGAAGCTGGGTGGCGCTAACTGCTCAAGTACGGAGCTTACATGCTCAGGTATGGCACTAATGGGTGCGGCGAGCTCAGGTATGGAGCTGGGTGGCACTAACTGCTCAAGTACGGAGCTTACATGCTCAGGTAGAGCACTAATGGGCACAGCAAGTTCAGGTACGGAGCTGGATGGTGCTGTGGTGCGTAGCTCCTTAATGGCTGCGGCAATAGACGAGAGCTGCTTTAATACGACAAGTAGCTCTGGATCAGTCTGAACAGCACCAGCCATGGGAGCTGGAGAAGCCATCACAGTGTCGGGAAGACCAAGAAGGTCCACAGAGGGCGTGGGAGGGTTGGAATGAGTGGGAACCCTCTGAAAATCCAGTGTCGATATGTAGGTCCAACCGGCCCTCTCCCTGGCCCTTTGAACCAGATGAACGTCAGTATGAATGGCCTGATTGTACAGATCAGCCAGGGAGGAAGGGAGTTCCAGAAAGAACAGCTTGTAACTGACCCCCTCACTGAGGCTCTGTTCTAAAATGGCCATAAGCGACCGTTCACAAAACCCACTCTCTTCAGCCAGCAGATGGAATTCACCCACATACTCGGCTACCCTCCTCGAGACCTGTCTGGCCTCTAGAATGCAAGGTGGCTTGTGTGATGGGGCCTGGGGTTGAGAATCCATCAAGTTGGAGGGGCGGGGTTCACAAGATATGGGCTGGGCTGCGACCCCTCAGGGACTGTGCAGGCCATTCAAAAATCACTAGGCCTACAAATTGTGATTGATTGCCAAAAGCAAGCCCTGGATGGAGCCCCTTGCTGGACAGCCGGCGCTTTCTACGGCAGGGCATAGGTAGCTCGACAGGGTCAGGTTGGCAATCCAGGGTGCTGATGGGAAGGACTGCAGCAACAGGGGACCTCCATGGATGAAGGCCTCAGAGCTAACGGTGGATCCAATATTGTTCACTGCATGCTGTTACGGGTTGCCATTTTTTTTAGATGGCAAACCGTTAAAACTAATTAATTATTAGTGTATTTTAGGACACAGTATGCAGTTAGCTCTGACAGAGGAGTGTGTAAAATAAAATGGCAAATGCCCTCCACTCGATTACTAATCAGGATCGCAGTGGCAGGGCAACCAGGATTTAAACACAGGACGCTGACATGCTGGCTGAGGCACTTAACACAGCTTGCCATGGAGTGATGTGACATAGTACTTAGCGTGCTATGACTGTGTGGAGGGGCGGCGCATGCAAGAAGACAGAGGAAGACGGAGGATACCAAAGCGTGTCTCCTACTCCTAAAGCATCACTTGCTAAGGCGTGCATGCGCAGTACAGCATGCAGCGGCAGAGGGTGAGTAACATGGAAGCGAATGCGGAATGGCAATCACTTGGAGGAGAAGAAGGAGGGAAAAGGACCGTGGGAAATCTCAGTTCCTACAGTATCAACTAACCTCAGGCCTTCCAAAACCCTACACGGCCGATCTCCTTTCGCGAGGCCAAAAAGGGAGGTCAAATACCACCTAAAATCACGCCGTAGCACTAAGACAGCAAGTAAGTCGTCATGCAGCGACACCTGCCAAGCTCAGGACCAGTCTTAAATACCTGAGGTGGCAGGCGCTGCATATTACCGCAATCACGCAGATGCACATGCACGATTGCGGTTGGGTCGAAGGACAGTAACTAAGCCAACACCACTCCCTAGCGTCGGTTAGAAGGTACGACCTCTAACACATCTTTGGGTAAATTTTGAGTTTATGACGGTCACTATGACGTAGAGATGGAAACATATGACAAAATTTTGATTTCAGTCTTTTCAGTCCCTTTATTAGGGGTCACGCTCTGACCGCTAGTGGCCAGTGTTGACATTATTTGGCGGCATGATCCCTTGCAGCGTTATTGCGCATGCATCATCCTTTGCCGGGCATTAATCATGCAAGTGGTGACACCTGTTGGTGAGCTTATTTAAACACACCTTTGGGCTCACACAGTGTCACACCATTATGCTTTCAGCGGACTCAGCCCTCACCCAGCTTGGATCATTTTTGGACACTGTTTTTGGGCTTGTTTAGGGACAAAGGTATGACTGGCGTAGGTGTGACACAGTGAGGTAACATGTGGGAATTATGAGCATGTTCCAGTTAATAAAAACATAAAAAAGCACATTCAGACTCTGTGTCTTTTATTTAAAGACACAACATTAGCCTAGGCACTGCTTGCAGTTCTTTTAAGAGCTCTATTTGGCATATGCAATGCATTTGGAAAGGTCTTCACACTCTTTCAATTTTGTTATGTTGAGGACTTGTGCTACAATAACAAATTACCCCATAATGAGGATGTGAAAATAAAATTTTTGAATTTTTTGCATCTTTATTGAACACGAAAATGTCACATGGACATAAGTATTCAAATCCTTTGCTATGACACTTGAAACTTAACTCTGTGGGTCTTCCATTTCAAACAAATCATCTTTGAGATGTTTCTACACCTTGATTGGAGGCCACCTGTTTTAAATTCAATGCATATCAGAGCAAAAACCAAGCCAAGAGGAGGAAAGAACGGTGTGTAGCGATCAGAGAGGACTGTGTGGAGGCACAGATCTGTAGAAGCCTGCACAAATATCTGCTGCACTGAACGTTCCCAAGAGCACATTCGCCCCCCTAATTCTTAAATGTAAGAAGTTTAGAACAGGCAGGACTCTTCCTAGAGCTGGATGCCCCACCATACTAAGTCAGGGAGAAGGACCTTGGTAATAGAATGATCAAGAACCCATGGTCATTCTGGCTGAGCTCCAAAGATCCTGTGTGCAGATGGGAGAAACTTCCAGGAGGTCAACCATCACTGCAGCAATCCAACAAATCTGGGCTTTATGGCAGAGTGGCAAGACAGAAGCCTCTCCTCAGTAAAAGACACATGAAAACCCATCTGGAGAAAAAAGCACCTAAAGGGCTTTCAGACTGATGAATTTGTGAAGAATGGTGATGGCAACATCATGCTGCTACTCAAACAAGTATTACCTAGTGTTATAGAGCTAGTGTTAGTTATTTTAAATTCATCCCTTACCTTAGGTTATGTGCCCAAATCCTTTAAGTCTGCCGTTATCAAACCACTGATTAAAAAAGCCAATCTTGACCCTTGTGTGATATCTAATTATAGACCAATTTCAAATCTACCGTTTCTGTCCAAAATCTTAGAAAAGCCGTTAATATCATCCTGTCCTCAGGTAAGGGATGTGTGTTTCTTTTCTTTGTTCTGTTTAGATTTAAGTGCAGCATTTGACACTATAGATCATGATGTTTTCCTAAAACAACTAGAAAATACTGTAGGGTATTAAGGGATCAGCACTTTCTTGGTTTAAATCCTACTTAACTGACCGGTACCATTTTGTTCATATAAATAATCTAAGATCTAAGCTCTCAAAGAGTGAAGTATGGCGTGCCCTCAAAGGGTCAGTGCTTGGCCCGCTTTTTATTCTCTGCTGTACATGCTGCCACTAGGCTCAGTTATTCGTAAACATGGCAAGTAAATTCCACTGCTATGCAGATGATACACAGCTGCGACATATCAGCCAAAACTAATGACAGCCTTAACAATCACAAAATCGAGGACTGTGTAAAGGAAATAAAAGATTGGATGTTATTTAAATTTTCTCTTACTTAACAACTCAGATAAAACTGAGGTGCTATTAGTGGGACCAAGGCTTGTGAGAGACAGGTTTAGCTACATCTATCCTAAATATCTAGATGGCTGTCCAGTATTGCCCAGTTCGTCTGTAAAAAAACTTAGGGGTCACATTTGATTCAGATCCTCTCCTTTGATGCGCATATAGCAGCATCCACTCGAATTGCCTTTCTTTCAATTACGTAATATCGCTAAACTAGAAATATCCTCTCTATTTAATGATGCGGAAAAACTTGTTCATGCTTTTATAACCTCAAGGTTGGATTACTGTAACGCCCTTACTTACTGGATGCTCTAGTAAATCTATAAATAAACTTCAGTTAGTTCAGAATGCAGCTGCCCGAGTGCTAACTCGAACTAGAAAATTTGATCATACACTCCTGTTCTATCATCACTGCACTGCTTACCCGTCAAAATTCCGCATTGATTACAAAATACTTCTTATAACTTATAAAGCTCTACATGGCCTGGCCCCACATTATCTGAGTGACTCTTAGAGTTTTACAATTCCAACTCGTCTACTTCGTTCGCAGGGTGCAGGACCTTTCTTTTAGTTCCTAGAATTAAAAAAGTCACAGCAGGGAAAAGGCTTTCCTCATACATGGCCCCCCCAACTATGGAATAACTTCCCACTTTCGTTCGAGAGATTCAGACACCCTCCAAAGTTTTAAGTCTAGGCTAAAGGACATACTTATTTACGCAGGCTTTTGACTAGATTTAGACCAGGTTGCATGGCTTGGGTCGCTGGGGCCGGAGTCTGGAGTCATGTCTGGCTGCCTGCACTGCCTTGTCCGCTTTATAGCCGGGAGTGTCGAGTGGGGCGGTCCTTGGCTGAACTAGGCCTTCAGTCGTCGTGATCTTGACTCATAGCATCCTTGCCTTAGAATAAGGGCAGAAGCTGGGGGTTCATAGTCAAGAGTCCTTATGGTGATCAGAGACGTTGGGTTGCTGTCTGCTGTCTTCTGGTCTGCCGCTCGTGGGGTTGCCAATGTCTCATGTGATCCCTCCTGGCTGTGTGTTTCCTACCAGTTCTCCTCTTTCTAGCTTTCTAGCTATGCTGCTATAGCTAATGCTGCCGGGGTCTCATGCTACAACACTTGGCATCAGTGATTGACATGGCATCAGTGATTGTTAATAGACCTGTGCTCTTAATCAATAACTAATTACATTTTCTGTTTTCTCTCCGACTGTGTTCCGGCAGTTCCGGCCCCGCACATGATGTTCATCTGATGGAGCTCCACTCAAGCTGCTTCCGTCAACTTCAGCTCCAGCCCATCATATCCCGGGCCACTTAATGTCCGATGTGCATAATTCACATTTTTATTCGACCATGGACTCCATGACTTTAGTTTTTCGCTCTTAGATTTATCACATCATACCTGGGCCACTTAATGTCGATGTGCATACTTCACATTTTATTCAAACTTTGACTCCATGCCTTTAGTTTCGCTCTTTAGATTGATCATCTACGCCGCCCAAGGAGGTTTGGGTCCCTTTTTTGAGTCTTGGTCCCTCCCAAGGTTTCTTCCTAGAAACTAGGAGGTTTTTTCCTTTCCCACTGTCGCCCTAGGCTTGGCTGAATTTTGGGATTGGAAACTTAGTTATTAGGAGATCTAAACTTGTAAAGTTGCTTTGAGGACAATGCGCCATTGTAAAAAAGCGCTATATAAATAAATCTGACTTGACTTGACTTGACTGTGGGGGAGGTTTTTTTCAGTGACTGGGACAGGGAGAACTGGTCAGGGTTGAAGTAAGTTGAATGAAGCAAATTACCTAAATACTTTTATGATGACCTGATCAGAGCGCCTAGGGCCTCAGACTGGGCCAAAGGTTCACACCCTTCCAACAAGACAATGACCATCAACACACAGTCCAGACCACAAGACACCAGAGCCCTGACCTGAAAATGGCTGTCCAATGACGATCTGCAACCAACCTGACAGAGACTTGAGAGGATCTGCAGAGATGAACGGCACAAAAATCCCCAAATCCAGATGTGCAAACCTTGTGCATCATACCCAAGACTGGAGACTGTTACTGGTACTAGCTTTTTACCTAGCTTAACATTCTCTTATATGGTAGATTCAACATAAAAAATAAAATCTGCAGAAGCAATTTTATGTTATCAGAAACACACATATACTATAGACATAATATTGCTCTCTTTTTCAATAAAATAACGAGGATAAACTGGATCTGCGCATGCATGCTGGCAGCAACTGCCAACACCAAAATTGTTTTCAGTTTACTTGTTAACAATTACTGTTATATAGTTTTTTTTTTTGTTTGTTTGTCTTTCCTCCTAATGTGCCCAGCTGCATCATTCTTCGTGACATGAACAGGCCGCTTAATATTTGAGCTTGTATTTAGAAATCAAGGGTGGAATGTTTCTTTGTACCAGGAGATTACTTGTTTTAATAAATTAAAATCCTCTCAAACTCAGACTTGAAAATGCATTGATGCTTTGTTGCAAAATCAACCCAAATAACATTTAATACAAAATACGGTAATATACACATACAAACCATTTGAATGCTCCTCATTTATTTTTAATCATATAATTACACAATAATAATCACAAAAATAATACAGGTCAGTTTTCAGTTATTATGAATGTCATTCTATAACCATTGTTCCAGAAATGGCACGAATGTCCACATCCTGGAGAGCTGGAAATAGTTTCCATCTCTTCTATGGGGAGGTCAACAGGAAGATGGATACCCAGCTTTGATAGAGTCATCTGGAATGGTAAAATAAAGAACATTAAATATCTTAAGCCATGCCTTAAATGAGTAAAAAACCAGTAAATAACAGTTCTTTATAAACAAATACTTCTCACCTTTGGGATCTTTCATAACTAATATTCATGCTGTTTTGAGATGGTAAATGCCATTATTAGTTCGATGGCTTCTATCACTGGTTGTCAGCTCTGTCAACATCAACTCCAGTAAATGGAGCTACCCAAGAGAGATGTAATCACCGGCCCTACAAACAGAAATACAATCAATATAACTGATTTTCACACAGTACAATATATTTGATGATTTAATATTTATGACATATTTACCTCTTGGCATAGGAAGTGACAATTGCCAGGACTCTTGGAAAGCCTATCCCAGACTAATCCGAAACGGGCAGCAGGGTTTGACTCATATATCCCAGTCTCAGCCTTGACAATTGTAAAATATCTTGTCCCCTCTGCATTAATCGCAAACTTGGCCTAAGAGGGTATATGTCTTAAGTGCAGGCATAGTTTATAAGATTCAGTGACGTAAGAAAAGTTTCAAAACAATTGTTTTAAGAAGCTGCTTACATTGACTTTGTGCTTTGCTTGGCATTACTGCATCGGCATACATTTTCCATTTGTCTTTTTCTGCAATTGAGGCCAAAACAATCTGTATTCTTGAAGTAGACTTGTCCAAGTAAGTAGCGAGTTGGTATCCCAGCTTGCGGTCAGATCTAACAACACGAGCAATGATGGCAAAAACAGGTGGAAGAGCATCTCCAAGGAACTTAGCCTGTAAGTTTAAATGTGCTTTATTAATTTTATAGGTACACTAATGTTGAGAGCTTAGTGGATTATATATATAGCATAACATTTAAAACAGCAAATTTAGTTTCACCTTTCTCTGAATCTTCTCAATGCTAGATGAACTGCTGGCTTTTGATATTTGTTGTGTTGCTGAGTCCTACAAGAAAGTCAGCAATATTGGCAGTAAAATGTGAATAGAAAATGTAATTACTCTAACAAATAATCCAAAGAAACCTAGTGTATATACTGAACAAAAAAGGTTCTTGGGACTGGATTCTTTAGTTATTACCTGGTCCGTGCGGAATCTCTGGAATGGACCTCTGGTCTTAGTCTCCTACAATATGGATGAACAAAAACAATAAGTAGAATAAAATGAATACAACAGAAAAAAAACAACAATATTTTATCCAAAAATATTAGCTATGATGTTGTTAATATATATTTATGTGCTATATACTACATTCCAACTGGGTTGAATAAACCTGGTTCATGTAGAATAATTTGCACAAAATATTATGCTTTCTCTTTAAGCTATAAGTGAAACACTTACTTTAGACCGCTGAGCACTGGAAGAACTACTGCTTCTGCTGGCACTCTTGCTGCTGCTGGAACTCCTGCTGCTTCTGCTGGCGCTCCTGCTGCTGCTGCTGGCACTCCTGCTGCTGGCACTCTTGCTGCTGCTGCTGCTGCTGCTGCTGGCATTCCTCTTGCTTCTGCTGGCATTCCTGTTACTGCTGCTGGCAATCCTGCTGCTGCTGCTGGCATTCCTGCTGCTGCTGCTGCTGGCATTCCTGCTGTTCCTGCTGGCATTCTTGCTGCTGCTGCTGCTGGCACTCCTGCTCCTGATGGAGGAAGAGGAGCTGGCAGAGCTGGAGTTATTTTTCCTTTGTCCAGTCTCCAATATTTCCTTCAGTTTCATCACGATTGCACTTTCTTCTGGAGTTTCAGTGTCAACAGGATAATTTTTTAGTGAGACTCTCAGCTGCCTTAGAACCAACATTCACCTCAAGCTCCAGTCTTTCAAGAGAAAGACCATCACCTGTAATAGCGAAACCTTTCTCTCATTTTTTTATTACACAACTTTATGCTGACCTGGTGTTTTAAAGAAAGCTTAACTTCAGAAAATTACCTCTTGAAAATTTGAGCCGAGTGCTGCCCAACAAACATAATACAGAGGATTTAAAAACCATAAAAGCCAGCATTGCGCGAGTCAAGCTGAAGGCAGCCCTTGATTTGTAAATATATGAATAACACCACACCAGGACTTCTGGATTGAAGCAGGTATTATAATCTGCTGCTGCGCAGCATTAGAGGACACTGGTGGTGGCAAAGACACAATTCTCTCAGTTGGCAGCTCCTCAACGTTCTTTCTGGGCCACAGCAACGGTTTCAAAAACCTGAGAAAATCACAACGTTTGATAGATTTGTAAAATTGATTGCTATCTATTTAACATATTATCAAGATATAGATTTTCACATGTTAATTCTCTTTAACTGTTAATTAAAAGTATCCATTACCTGACAGCAGCTACATGATCTGGAACAGCAGCAAGGTAGGACCTCTCACCTTAAAATGACCATGTTGGAAGAATTAGCTCTAACAGCCACTTTCGCTGGCACAAGCAGTATGTATCTGTCCCTCTGGCCATAACAGCAGCCCTGAATCAAGTGAGTGTTCACCCCGGATAACAGCAAATGTCTGCATGGAAACACTGCAAAAGAAAAAACAGAGAGATGATGCTTTATAATTATCCTGACTCACCTTAAATAACGCACATTAATAATTTAAGTGTTTTTAATGAAAGTTCACCTTGGTTTGGCTTCAGCCTGCACTTGGAAATCAGTCTTCATCAATGATCAAGACTGACAGTCTCTGGGTGTTCGGGTAGGGCTGGTGTAATAGTTCCCTGGACTAAGAGAAATAATGAAATAAGTCAAACTGAGGCTACAGTTTCCACTAGTACAACTTGTGGTTTTATGGACTGTGTTTGTTTTCCTTACTATTGAGAGCAGCAGCAGCCACAGCACGCAGTGTAATAACCAAGTTCCATTGGCACACCGACACAAGTAAAAAGAAGGAAAGCGCCCTCCGGGAGAATGCGGCGCACCTCATCTGCCATCAGAGGCTTGGCTATTGGAAGAGCAATGCCAGCCTGCAATGCCTTAACAGCCTCCTTCAGCATTCATAAGCTCTGGGTCCAGTAGCAGCCTGTACATACATTTCATAAGAAAAGAATTGTCTATTTGTCTGGTCTAAATATGAGGGTACAGTAGGTGCATTTCTAATGGCATCTTGATTTCACAATCAAGTGCTATGGGAAAAACCCTCACATGTACAATAAATAGCTTTAACATGTAGGCCACCTAAAAGACTTTACGTTACTAACAAATTACAATAGAAGACTTTTGACAACTAAAAATTGACCTCTTTGTAGCTGATTAGTTGTATTAATAATTGTACAAACATTTCTAATAAGATAATACGATGGACATACAGAAAAAGAGTTTCTTAAAAACTTTTATTAAAATTAAAAACAATAGTAGGCACACTGCTTAAATGTTAAAGGCAAAGAATATGGGTAATACGGGGTGTTTACAAATAAACTTGAACTGAACTTATTTGCGGGGGGGGGGGGGGGCCTCCTTCTTCCTTGGGGGGTGGGGCTCCCCCCTGGGGGGGGGGGGGGGGGGGGGGGGGGGGGGGGGGGGTGTTGGGTAATTAAGCTAAGATTTACCATTAAATGAATGAATGAACAAATGAGTGATATTACCTGCACTGCCTGTTCATGATGACATTCTTAATTAAGTTTTTTGTCAATATTGACAAAAAGCATTTCTTGTCCAAGCACTTTGACAAATACAGAACACAGTGGTTGATTGTTTGGTAAAGGATTTCCAGTTCCATCAGCCTGGGCAAAAACAGAGGAAGTACGTCCATGATGACTAGCTATAGTTTTAATTGAGTTAAACAGTAGCAAAATAAAAATTATAATAGAGAAGAAATTAATTGTAGCTTACAGCTTTTAAGGGTACGCCTTTATCTTGGTAATGCGATCCACATTTTCTGCAGCCTTCGCTTTCTGTAGAGCTTCCTGTAGACCCTCAGTTCTCACACCAACCTGTTGGAGATCATATCATAAAATGGCATCCAATTGGTATGTGAGCACACGATCTAGTAAAATTAATCCCATTAATTCCCATTTTAACCTCAAGAACATCAGCCAGCTGCTCCGGCCAAATAGACACGTGCTTTGGTCAGAATAGCTTCTGGGCAGAATCGTGGCAGCGTCATTTATCATACAAGCACTACAAAGCAGCACCAACCCTCAAAGGAGCTTAAAAAACAGAAGAAGACATTAGTAGCCTTCACATTTGAATGTTCTTTATGAAAATGACAGTACTTGAAAACTTACAGATGTAAAGATCCAAATGGACGCTTTGCTGAAAAAATAGCTCAGCCTGTCCAGTTTGGGACTCAGCATTCGGATGGCAGCAGAAGCTGAAGCAGGCCCTATAAGAATAATAATAATACAAATTAGATTTGTTGCTTTTTGATTAAAATCTCAACAAAATATCGCTTAGTAAATAAAAATGAGGCATTCTTACACATGCATAAAATCAGGAGCCATGCTTCTTGTCAGAGACTTCAAGTGAGAATAAGTAAAGCTGACAACATGAATGTTAGGCTCATTCTGCAAAGCATCAGCAACAGTGGACAAAAGAGCCACCGAAGGCCTCGTCTCAAACAGCACAATACAGGCAACCATGCGCAGTTCTGGATGAAGATTCTTATCCATGAAAAGTTGCAGTGCTACTGGCTGAACCTAAAACAATGACATGCAATGATTTGGTCACTGGAACCACATCAATAAAGATTGTGTACCTTTATACTTCATATCTAGCAACTTATGTATACCTACCAACTTTTGCTCTCTTTTGGCAATGTTCCTTAAAGCCAAGATGGCATCAACTTGGACTTTCAGTGGCAGGGCAGCAGCAGCACTTCCAAATCCAGGCAGAAGTTTCATGATTGGTTTAAGGCTAGCAGGGTGACCAGCATTGCCCAGAACTTTAAGAGCAAGTGTGATTTCAGCAATGTCAGTTTTGGAAATGGCATCAGCAGCAATCTCATGGATGGGCTGGTGAAAGAATTTAGAACCACGAAGTTAAGTAGTGTTATCTCTTCAGTAGGCACACATCATTTTAATGAGTGTCATTCAAAATAATTACAGGTATACATAATTTAACATCATTCAAAGTATAGAACAAAAACTTCAACCTCATGTAAAAAGTAGCTCTATAGGCTATATAATATGACAAAGAAAAAAGAGTTTATGCATATGTGAATGAATGAAAGGACTCTCTACCCTCATGTGATCAGCAGAACAGTTAGGAACTTCAGCACAATGTCTGGCAATCATGGATCCATAGCCAAGCATGATCATCTCACGCAATACTGGAATTGTTTTGACTTTGGGGCTCTGAGCCAGATTCTGTTTACAGAGCAAGAAGATTTTACATGATTATTAACATTTATTAAAGCTTTTGGCTAAACTATACGGTGTGATCATTCAAAATATCTACTCACACAGCATTCAGGTGGATGGCAATCTTGATGAGCCGTGGCCATGTGTTAAAGCAACCAGAAAGTTTTTTGAGATGCTTCAGGAAGGGTAAAAGCTCATCAGCTTCAAACTTCTCCTTGATGAATTTTCAAAGCAACTGGTGTTCCCCCACAACAGGAAGTGCATCCAGAATCCAACGTCTGCCATAATAAGAGTTTTACTAAAGTGGAAAACCCTGCTTTTGTTCTATAAAAATATTGAAAATGCATTAACCTGTAAATAGGTTTGGTCTTGTGCTGAGTCCAAACAGCCTCAATATTATCCAAGGTAGCCACACGCATAAGCTGTACAAGCTGAACAAACTTCAGAGGAGCGTCCTCATGAACAATAGCCATGTTGTTTGTAACCAGGTGCTGCAAGACCTCCATAATCTGCAAGGGAAAAATAAAAAGAGAAGCTGCACCTGCTTTCTTGATAATAAAAGAAATTACTCTTTTAATGAAATATGATCCTTTCTTTTGAATTTATACTTCAACATGTAAAAAGTCTGTATAATAATACATTCTAATGATACCTGGTTCTGAGGATTATTGATCTTCAAAAGTTGAATGGGAGTTTGGAGAACCTCTGTAGAAAATTCATAACGCAGGGATCCACGCATCATATATTCAGTAGAAGGAAGAGTAGTCGGTTTGTTCTGTACCTCCAATAAGGTCAGTGTTTGTCTGGAATAAAGAAAAGAAAAGAAAAAAATATATTTAATATATATATATATATATAATTATAATTATATTTTAATTATGCCAGATAAATAGATAAAATGTAGGTAAAACATCTAACAGCACAAATACGTACTTGGCTTTCATTTGGGCTGCACCAGTGTGAGTACCAAATGCTGAGAACTGATGAACTTCTTCAACTGTGGCCTCAGAAACTACAGCACCAGAATCAGTGGGCTTCATGATGTAGCTGAATGCTGCAGTTCCAGTCAGACTCTTTACTCTCTGTGGTTTGTACAGAATTATTCATAAAAACTGTCAGTCCCTTTCCATGGCTAATTCTTAGCTAAAAAAACTGCTTACAGCATTTCAACTTACCTTCTGACACTCGACACAGGTCTCAGTGTAACGCTAAAACCAATGTCCTTTATGGTTCTCTCATGGCAGTTGGTCAAGTCTTTGGACTTTTTCACAATGATCTGATGGGTCTTTTCGTCCTCACTAATCATGGTAGTGGGTCTTGCACAACTCCGTGAGTTCCAGCCCTAAAAGGATTAAATAACTTCAGCCAAGATGATACCTCAGAATTAAGAATTACTAATAAACCCAATTTAAATATTAAAATTACTTTAACCCATGTAGCTCATAAACATTTTGGGTTGGCTTAAGTTTGAGTTTGAAGGACGTTGAGGATACCTCTTCTGCAGATTCCAGGACTGTAGCGAGAGACTCCAGCAGGCGCAAATACCTTTCCTACCACACCATTAGCATACTCAAACTAGGTGATGGGAATTACTAGCTGGCGGTCAGTGCTGAGGTGAGCTTAGCAGCTGTAAATGAAAAAAAAAGGATCCTGGGGGCCAGATGCCAGCATACTCAAGGATTTGAGGATCCTCGAGCTAGGATAAAAACATGTTGTGTTAATTAAAAAAGCATATTAATCAATAGATGATTTGAATTTACGTTTACATTTAAGTTCTTCTCATCTTTAATAATTACTTTACCTTCAGGAGTAAGGTGTTCTGAGCCACAGCACTGATTAAAACCTTGCTACTGACTTTTATACCAGCCTTGGCCAGACCCTCCTGAGGCAGACCGCCCAGAAGCAGACCCTCATACTTGTACACAAAGGTCTTACTGGCAGCAAACTCTGGAACTGGTTAAATATTGCAGAGTAAATTTCACAAACAAACTACATCAATGTTTTTTATCTGTTATAATGTCTTAAAATCATTACTTACCAAGGTTAATCTGATGACTTGCTGAATGAAATAAGGAATAATAATGTTATTTTACATATTTAAATTAAAATGTTTTATATTATCACTTAAATACTTCTTCCCAGGTAGATAAAGGTATAGTACAGGTATAAACAATTTCAATTCATGACTTACCCACAAGGGCCAGACTCAAGGCAAGTACAAGACCTCTCATGGCTGGTGGTTTGTGTTGAGTCCACAGAGATACTGCCTTTTATTCTAAATTTTTTGCTGACAAATCATTTAATTGAAAATTAATTATTAACATATGCTTACATTGTCAGATGTGCATGACACAAATTCTGTTTGGACATCCAAAAGTAATCACTTTTTAGGTCAGGTTATCTTGACAAGTTATGTTAAAATGCAGTTAAGTAAGTAAGTAGATAAACACAAAACAGACAGGCAGACAGAAAAGCAGGGTGAGTGATACTCTAAAAACATTGTCAGTTGTAAAAACAAAGCTTTTAGTTTTATTTAATAGATAAATAATGAACATAAAAGTCATCAATCAAACCATATTGATTCACAGGTTTTTTTCCTTAATGCAACTATTCTTCTTTTTAATCAACTGTTATCATCAATATTGTTTCTTTGTACAACCCCAAATCAGTAAAAGTTAGAACAGTATAGAAAATGGAAATATGCAAAAGACACAGACTGTGTTTTTTGTCTGATCTTTTCTCCGATCTTTTCTCCGATCTCCAAGCATTTCAGGCCTGCAACACATTCCAGAAAAAGCTAGAACAGTGGCAATGTATGGCTAGCATTGAGATACAAAACTCAATAAATAAATAAATATGTGATTTTAAACAGGTGATGTCAACAAGTGATTATAATCATGATTTGGTACAAAAGCAGCATGCACAAAAGGCTGAGTCTTTGAAATGAATGTCTTTCTTTTGAAATGTTTAAAACAACGTTCCTCAAAGAATGACTGGAAGGGATTTACATATTTCAGTCCTAACTTCTGATTTGACTTGTTTTGCATCGTCTTCCATGGACGTCACTGGAAAACATGTCATCTTGAAGGAATTAATGTTGCTCTAAAATCTTAATGCACTTTTCTACATTAATGCTGCCGTCACAAAACTGACAATGACCTTTGCCAAGGACACTGACACAACCCCATACCAGGAAAGAACATGTTTTTTCTACTTGTTGCTGAAAGTAGTCTGGATGGTCCTTTTTGTCCTTGGTCTGGAGCACACAACCTGCATTTCTTCCGAAAAAGGTCTGGAGTGGTCTGACCACAATTAATGTTTCCACTGTGTGATGGTCCATCCCCGATGCCTCCAAGCCCAGAGAATTCGATGCCACTCCTGGAATTAGTTAACATGAGTCTTCTTTTTTGCACAGTAAAGCTTAAGTGTCATTTTTAATGTAACTCTGTACAGTATTGTAGTACTTGTTAAAGGTTTGCCAAATAAATCCCTTGTCCATGTGGTTCATCAGCTATTGATGAATGATGGTTATTGATGCAGTGCCATCTGAGGGATCTTCAGTTTCGGCTTGCCCTTTAAATTCTTCCACATTCCTTGAATTGTATAATGATATTATACACTGTAGAGAGAGAAATGTGTAAATCCTCTCCAGAAATGTTTGAGGAACATTGTTTTTAAACATCTCAATAATTTTCTCACACATTTGGTAACCACTGGAGATCCTCTGTCAATCATTGCTCCTCAGAGATTCAGCCTTTTGTACCAAATCATGATTACAATCACCTAATTAAAATCACGTAATTATTTAGATTATGTCTTGCAGGCCTGAAATGCAGGGATGCAGGGACGGATGTTTAGTAACAAATGAAATGATGTTGAAATATCCTGGGTTCATACTCTTTGCAATGCAATAAAAGTCAGAGTAAATACATGCATACTGATGTCCATCATTTTGGGACATAATTTGGGTTTTATATATATATATATATATATATATATATATATATATATATATATATACAGTGCCTTGCAAAAGTATTCGGCCCCCTTGAACTTTTCAACCTTTTGCCACATTTCAGGCTTCAAACATAAAGATATGAAATTGTATTTTTTGTTAAGAATCAACAACAAGTGGGACACAATTGTGAAGTGAAACGAAATTTATTGGATATTTATTGGATAACTTTTTAAAAAAATAAAATACTGAAAAGTGGGGCGTGCAAAATTATTCGGCCCCTTTACTTTAAGTGCAGTAAACTCACTCCAGAAGTTCAGTGAGGATCTCTGAATGATCCAATGTTGACCTAAATGACTGATGATGATAAATAGAATCCACCTGTGTGTAATCAAGTCTCCGTATAAATGCACATGCTCTGTGATAGTCTCAGAGTTCTGTTTAAATCGCAGAGAGCATCACGAAGACCAAGAAACACACCAGCCAGGTCCGAGATACTTTAGTGGAGAAGTTTAAAGCTGGATTTGGATACAAAAAGATTTCCCAAGCTTTAAACATCTCAAGGAGCACTGTGTAAGCAATCATAATGAAATGGAAGGAGTGTCAGACCACTGCAACTCTACCAAGACCCGGCCGTCCCTCTAAACTTTCAGCTCAAACAAGGAGAAGACTGATCGGAGATGCAGCCAAGAGGCCCATGATCACTCTGGATGAACTGCAGAGATCTACAGCTGAGGTGAGAGACTCAGTCCATAGGACAACAATCAGTCGTACACTTCACAAATCTGGCCTTTATGGAAGAGTGGCAAGAAGAAAGCCATTTCTCAAAGATATCCATAAAAGGTTTGCCACAAGCCACCTGGGAGACTCACCAAACATGTGGAACGAGGTTCTCTGGTCAGACGAACTTTTTGGCCACAATGCAAAACGTTATGTTTGGCGTAAAAGCAACACAGCTCATCACCCTGAACACACCATCCCCACTGTCAAACATGGTGATGGCAGCATCATGGTTTGGGGCCTGCTTTTCTTCAGCAGGAACAGGGAAGATGGTTAAAAATTGATGGGGAGAAGATGATGGAGCCAAATACAGGACCATTCTGAAAGAAACCTGTTTGAGTCTGAAAAGACCTGAGACTGGGACGGAGATTTATCTTCCAACAGACAATGATCCAAAACATAAAGCAAAATCTACAATGGAGTGGTTCACAAATAAACATATCCAGGTGTTAGAATGGCCAAGTCAAAGTCCAGACCTGAATCCAATGGAGAATCTGTGGAAAGAGCTGAAAACTGCTGTTCACAAACGCTCTCCATCCAACCTCACTGAGCTCCAGCTGTTTTGCAAGGAAGAATGGGCAAAAATTTCATTCTCTCGATGTGCAAAACTGATGGAGACATACCCCAAGAGACTTGCAGCTGTAATCGCAGCGAAAGGTGGCGCTACAGAGTATTAACGCAAAGGGGCCGAATAATTTTGTACTCCCTACTTTTCAGTTTTTTATTTCTAAAAAAAGTTTAAAATATCCAATAAATTTCGTTCCACTTCACGATTGTGTCCCACTTGTTGTTGATTCTTCACAAAAAATTACAATTTCATATCTTTATGTTTAAAGCCTGAAATGTGGCAAAAGGTTGAAAAGTTCAAGGGGGCCGAATACTGCAAGGCACTGTATATATATATGTATATATATATATATATATATATATATATATATACATATAATATATATGTATATATAATATATATATATATATATATATACATATATATATATATAATCTATATCTCTATGTCTATATAATATCTCGACTATATCTCTATATATCTCTCTGTATATATATATACATATATATATATCTGTCTATGTATCTACATATATATATAATCTATATCTATATATATATATAATACAGGGGGCAAAAAAGTACTTAGTCAGCCACTGATTGTGCAAGTTCTCCTACTTAGAAAGATGAGAGAGGTCCCAGAAGTTGAATCTGTTCATCTGGACATTAGGTCTAAGTGACAATCTTATATACAGCACATTTGCATAACGACTGGTATCAGCACCATTGCATAACAATGGGACCGGTGATCAGTTTAATATGCAGATTGACATAGCCATTAACGACAATGGCCATATGTGCTATTCACACAGGATTGGGGAAGGGCTGCGATGGCTCCGTTGTAAGATGGTGAGAGGTGTACTCTGAGGCCCCCTCCTTGGTTCAGGGATGGACGTTCCCTTTTTACAAAAATGGCTTCTTTTACTCCGCGTTCAAACCATCGTTCCTCCCTATCAAGGATCTGCACGTCTTCATCCTTGAAAGAGTGGCCACTGGCCTGTAGGTGGGTGTAAACCACAGAGTCCTGACCTGATGAGGTAGCTCTTCTATGTTGTGCCATCCGTTTGGCTGTTTGGTTTCCCCAATGTACAATTCCTGGCAATCCTCGCAATTAACAGCATACACTACATTACTCTGTTTGTGCTGGGGAACCCAATCTTTGGGGTGGACCAGTTTCTTTCGTAGCGTGTTTTGGGGTTTGAAAGCCACTGAGACGCGGTGTTTGGCAAATATACGTCTCAATTGTTCCGATTGTTCTCAATTGTATCAATTGTATCGCAGCCCTTCCCCAATCCTGTGTGAATGGCTCACGTGGCCATTGTTGTTAATGGCTATGTCAATCTGCATATTAAACTGCTCACCGGTCCCATTGTTATGCAATGGTGCTGGTACCAGTCGTTATGCAAATGTCCTGTATATAAGATTTGGGAAGTTTTCCAACTAGCTGAGACTAAAGAAGTCACTTAGATGAGTGACGAAACGTTTCTCCTACAAAACCTAATGTCCAGATGAACTGATTCAACTTCTGGGATTTTCTTACCTGGATTATTGAGCATGCATCAAGACATGAGAGAGGTCTGTAATTTTCATCATAGGTACATTTCAACTATGAGAGACAAAATGAGAAAAAAAAATCCAGGAAATCACATTGAAGGATTTTTAAAGAATTTAATTCTTGGAAAATAAGTATTTGGTCACCCACAGACAAGCAAAATTCCTGGCTCTCACAGACCTGTAACTTCTTCTTTAAGAAGCTCTTCTGTCCTCCACTCGTTACCTGTATTAATGGCACCTGTTTTGACCTCGTGTTATCTGTATAAAAGACACCTGTCCACAGCCTCAAACAGTCAGACTCCAAACTCAACCATGGCCAAGATCAAAGAGCTGTCAAAGGACACCAGGAAGAAAATTGTAGTCCTGCACCAGACTGGCAAGAGTGAATCTACAATAGGCAAGCAGGTTGGTGTGAATAAATCAACTGTGGGAGCAATTGTAAGAAAATGGAAGACATACAAGACCATTGATAATCTCTCTCGATCTGGGGCCCCATGCAAGATCTCCTCCCATGGGGTCAAAATTATCTTGAGAACGATGAGCAAAAATCCCAGAACTACACGGAGGGACCTGATGAATGACCTGCAGAGAGCTGGGACCAACGTAACAAAGGCTACCATCAGTAACACACTACCTAGAGAGGGACTCAGATCCTGCAGTGCCAGGCGTGTCCCCCTGCTTAAGCCAGTACATGTCCAGGCCCATTTGCCAAAAGTTTTCCAGAGAGCATATGAATGATCCAGTAGAGGATTGGGAGAATATCATGTGGTCAGATGAAACCAAAATAGAACTTTTTGGTAAAAACTCAACTTGCCGTGTTTGTACGAAGAAGAATGCTGAGTTGCACTATACCTACTGTGAAGCATGGGGTGGAAACATCATGCTTTGGGGCTGTTTTTCTGCAAAGGGGACAGGACAACTGATCCATGTTAAGGGAAGAATGAATGGTGCCATGTATCATGAGATTTCAAACTTCCTTCCATCTGTGAGAGCACTGAAGATGGAACGTGGCTGGGTCTTCCAGCATGACAATGTAAATCCTGCACACTTGTAGGCTGACTAGGATGAAATCCCAGCAGGTCCCATTAATACTTGATTGGCAATAAATATTGTGGCTGGGCAGGCCAAGGAAGTGTTGCAATCTGGCAGAGACATTCCTGGGAAACCCATTCTATGGTCAAACATCGTCCTGCTGAAAAATGGCAGTTGGAAGCCATGCCACAAGAGGCAATACCCTCTTGAGACCTCCTTACCCTCCTCGGAGCTCTGATTTCTTTTTTGTATAAAACCTGAGCACCGTCTTTGAACAGGAGGCATTTTTGTTTTTGTGAAATGTTCAAGAGTGTCTACAAATGAGGACTGAGTTAAGCAGATTGAAGTATGAGGTGTAGCAAACCCAGAACATCATGTCCTTATGTGGGGACGTGAGGTCTATGGAGGATACACATGACCGCAGGATGTCCTGCACATATTGCTGATCTGTTAGTACCTCTCATTTTACTACTAGGGGTGACCAACTGTTGTATTTAATGGATGCCCAGATCATCACACCAGCAGTTGGGGCAGTGTTTCACTCCACAGCACAGGCAGTCTTGATGCCTCCATACTCAAACCCGACCAACGTTGGATCAGAAATGGAACCCGGATTATTACGGTTCCAGTCCATAGCAGTCCAAGTTTCTTGTTCAAGACACCAATGCCAATAAAGGCAATGGTGGCTGGCTGTCAATGGCAGTAATGGATCCCATGACAACAATTTTCCATCTGCTAAGCACCTAGAAATGGTTTGGGCAGAGACAGGGGTGTTTAGCGAAGGTTTGTCTGCATAGTGGACAATGAAACTGTGAGAGCTGCTTGTGCTTTTTGGTGGATCAGAAGATCTTCTCAACTGGTGGTCTGTGTGGGCCGTCTGCAGCCTGTTCGCCATGTGTACCTCATGGAACCACTTCTTCCAACACTTCCAATCAACTAGGTCAGAGCGGCCTAGATAGCGAACAATTCATCCAAACTACTATCCTGCTTTACTCAGTCCAATGATGCACCCCCACTTGCAACTTAGCAAGTCTCACAACTTAGCAAGATGTCTTCGAGTGCATCATAGAGGCATGTCTAGCAGTTAACAATCTGTTAACAAGAGCTACACTACCCGAAAGGAGCCTCTGAGAGCCTTTTTATAGGGCATTGGAGAAAGCACTTTTACCCCCTCCTGTGGCAAGACCCAGTGTCTGTAATCATCTACATATTTCATCTCTTTACATTTACATTTACAGCATTTAGCATTTAGCAGCTTATCCAGAGCGACTTACAATTGATACAGTCTTACAATCCAAGCAATTGTGGGTTAAGGACCCAACAGTGGCAGCTTGGCAGAGGGGGGATTTGAACCCTGGACCTTCTGGTCCAGAGTCCAGTACTGTATTTTAACCGCTATTTACATATCTGCTTGAGACATAACTGCATGCTGAGTTTTGCAGCAATCCAACATTTGTCCAACATCTGTCACAACCCACCCTCCCAACCACCCAAGCAACCACCCTAGCAACCACCCACCCACACACACACCCACACCCACACCCCCACCCACACCCACACACACACACACACACACACACATATCGAGAGATAAAGATATCAAATATATATAAAAAAATATCAGAGATCTTGTCTGAGGGTTATTGTGAACCTGAATAACTGTGTAGTGAACAGTGACTCATGGATCATGAATCGGGTTTCGTATTAAATGAGTCGAGCGATTTAAGCAAGTGCACAGAATACCAAGGAAGTTAATAGAACTGAGACAACTTTTTCTAGTCACAATGAGTCAAGAACCAAATTTGATGAGTTCTGAGGTGGTCTAGAATCGAGTTTCCTCTCTATATATAATAACTACAAATATTAAAGACAAAGCACAACCTATAATATATGAAAATAAATAATATTATATTTTAAAAAGTTTGTGATAACTATTTCCACTTCAGTGATACAAATTGTTAAAAGATAGATTTATCAAAATGCATGGATTAATTCCCTAACAGGCTTGTGACGACTCGATGGTTTGGTATTTCGGGGAATTAAATAAAAGAAATGACCTGATTAAAGGACATGACCTGGAACAGTGTGACATGAACCTCACCACTACATGTTTTCTATTAGTCTAGTTCAAATATTTGCCTAAAGGCATTTCATAAGCATCATTGTACATTAGAAGCTAAAATGCAAAGAACAGATACATTATTATTTACAATCAAATTAAAGGCAAGTTTCAACAGTTATTAAATTTGTTGTACATCAATCCATTGTTCACAATTCAGGACTTATAAGAAGAAACTTGATTGACATAAGTTTTTAATAGAAATATTGCAATTAAATGGAGAAAAAAGTCAGAAAGTCAAAAACAAGATTGGGGTAAAAGGGGACTCAAGTTACAATAATCTAGAACACAATGGAATTACAGTAGAAACTCATGAGGATAAATCAAGTGTGCTTGTTAAGATACTAATCCAACTCTATAGCGGTTGTAATTTAGCCAGACAGGATTATATCAGGATATCCAGTATTAAAATCACTCTAGGAAGTAGGCTACAACTGACATTTGACAATAAAGACAATAAAGACAACTGACATTTGACAATAAAGACAGAGGCTGCATTTTCAGATACTGGGTTAGAGGATGCTGGGTTAGATTTTTAGAGGCCAACAATTCATTTGGACCCAAAGGCCACAGGGTTTTATTGACTCTCCAGCTGTCTTTTCAGCTGTTGTCAGATATTCCGTGGAGGGACTGGTCATGTCAGAGGGTTCTACTCTTATTGTCTACGCTGATGACCTCCTTGTATGTGCAAAGGACGAGGACACCTTTCATCATGCTTCCCTCACTTTACTGTATCCCCTGGCCAACTGTGGTTTCAAGGTATCGTTGTCTAAACTACAGTACTGTAAGGACACTGTCCTGTACCTAGGTTTTATTTTAACTAAGGGTCAAAACAGCTTGTATGCTCGAAAAACTCTCTTTAGCAACATTCCCAAGCCTAATACTGGTAAAGCTATGCTGAGCTTCCTTGGACAGACAAATCACTGCAGGCAGTGGATACCTGATGCGGCCTGCTACAACTGCATCCTGCATGAAGGCTGTTAATCTTCTGATCTCACGGTCAAGACAGAATGGACGCCTGATAAAACTGCAGCCTTCACGCAGGTCCTCACTCTGCAGCTCACCTGCTCTTGGTCTCCCTAGGTATGACCTGCTCTTATATCTCTTTGTCTGTGAGAGTGGTTCATCTGCCTCCGGAATGCTAAACACTGGACAGAGTGGTTCAGGCAATGCCTGTCTGACTTAGAGTCACTGCTGCTTGTGCCATGATGGTACAATATGCAGAAAAAAATGTTCTTTCATACTCACTAATTGCACAAACACCACGTCAGGTCTTACATATACTTCAAAACACAAAAACACAACACATGATTGCACAGTGTAGATCAGGGTATGAATTTATTCTCTGTTTCACTGAGAATCTTGGCATCAAACCTGTCTTCTGTCACCTCCCCTGCTTGCCTGCTCCAGGATTTCCCGCAGCAGTCTCACAGCAACAAGGATATTGCCGAAGATCATGACTGTCTTCATTCAATCCAAGTATCATCTAGTATTAGACCTGGCCTTTCAAATACCAATCTAGAGGAGGGCCCTCAATTCTTTGTTGACGGGTCTTGCTTTAATCCAGATGATTCTAACTTTTTATGTGGTTACTCTGTGTGCATGTTAACAAACATTGTTCTTGAGGCCACACGACTTTCTTACAGATCTGATCAGGCAGCTGAACTCGTTGCTTTATCTGGTCAAGCTGTAACAATTCACACTGACATAAGATATGCTTTTGGGGTCTCATATGACTTTGGTCAAATTTGGTCAAATTATGGTTTTGTTTCTGCTGATGGTAAACCATTGCTAATTCTATTGAATGAGATCTCGTGAGCAAACATTTACATATTTGCAGACCCAAATGCCTCCTTGTGGTAGGTTTAAGTACTTGCTAGTGATTGTGAATAGATTCTCGAAATCGGTTGAAGCATTCCCTAGAGTGACTGAAAAGGCTGACACAGTAGTAAAAATTCGAGTATAGGAAATCTTCTCAAGGTATAGTTTACCCATAAGTGTTGATAGCGATCGAGGCACTCCTGTCATATCGAAATTAACCCAAAATGTGTGCAAACACCTTCAGCTTAATTGGTAATTTCACATCCCCTAGCACCCTCAATAATCAGGGGTAGCAGAGAGGGCGAATGGGACCCTCAAGGAGACATTGACCAAGGCTATGCTGGAAACTGGAAAAAGGATTGGGTAAGCCAATGCAATAAGTCAACAATATAATGTTGATAATGATGCCTATGATTTATTTAAATTAAATTAAATATTTATATTAAATTCTTAAAAAATCCTACAATGTGATTTCCTGGATTTTTTTTCTCATTTTGTCTCTCATAGTTGGTGTCCCTGTGATGAAAATTACAGAGCTCTCTCATCTAAGTAGGAGAACTTGCACAATCAGTGGCTGACTAAATACTTTTTTTTCCCTACTGTATCTGTGTAAGGACGAAGATGGGCCAAGAGATTGGCATCTTGTGGTGGCTTACACTTCAGAGACTTACTACAATGGGTAGTATAATCCTTCTTCCAATATCAATGTGAACACCACTAGTTTAGGGTTTGCAGTCACTGGTACTTCTTTGATCATGACACTTGGGTTTATTGGTGTTCTGAGGAGAAGTCTGGTGGTGACTGGTATTGAAAGATTAATATCATAGTACATTCATCACCTGAATGCCCAATTCAAAATATGTTTAGCTCTCTAACAGGACCAGATGAGCCTGTGGATGAGACAGATGAGCCATAATGCATAAACAAGTAATAGAACTACAGTAAGACTGCTGGGTCTGCCATGAGCTCTCATGAGAATAGGAAAAAAGGAGAGGTTGTACACTTCCCCTTCCTAAGAAGGAAGAGATACTGAACACAAAACAAGCGCTGCGGTTAGCGGACTCAAACACAAATAGGTAGCCACGAAAAGGACCGTAAGGGAGAGGGAATAGCCCTCGCAAAACAAAAGCTCGCGTCGAAAAGACAGCGCAGCAGCAATAAGCGATTGAACGCGATAGTAGCGAATTAGGATGCCACTGTTATGTGGGATCCAAGATCCCACAGACTAAACACTGAAGAACCCAAATTGCAGATCAACAGATGGCACAGACCATGATGTAAGAGAAACAATAGTGTATTTATTGTGTAGGTGCGAGTGTAATGCCAGAGCGGGGGTGTCAGGCCCAGGAGGATGGCGATAGGTACGTGGCAAACAGAAAACCAAGGTGGCAATGCGGTGGCTGTGTGGACCTTGCTTCCAAACCAGGCCGTAGTGAGCGGGGGGGTGAACCCATAACGCAGGCTGACGGCATCGGGAGTAACCGGAAGCTGGGAACAGAAGTACCAACTGAGCGTGGTGGAAAACAAAGCGGCGTAAGAGCCAAAAACGCAACAGTACTAGTACCAGCAAACTGACAGAATAAGCAGTAATGTGCTGGAGGTAGCGCAATACTACAGCTAATGCTACAGCTAATGCTAGCGTATAGCAATAGGAAAAACAGAGCCTGGCGATGAATTGCAGATCGATCGGCGTATTTGTAGACTGTGTAGATTGGAGATGATGAGAACCAGGTGAGATAGATGAAGGGAGTGGAAACCGGAAGCCAATCGATCTGTGGAAGCAAGCATACACACACAAGCATGCCGCACTTGCCGAGCATAAACAAAAGAGAAGTAAGGGAGCATCGGAAAATAATGAAACGGAGAAAAAGCAGAGCGGTCCCAGGGCTTACCCTAACAGCCACAGAGCGTAAAGCGACGCAAGCGGCGTAAACGGGGTATGCCATTGGCGTGGGGGAGAACCGCGCAGGCACAGCTCGAAACCGAGCAAAGCTCGCTTGCGCTGGAGGAAAAGGGGGACCGAAAAGCTTTAAACGTCGAGGGGGGAAAACACTTCTACCTTGGCTGTGATGAAACAGGATTAAAGTGTGTCACCGGGGCAGGTCCAAAGCCGTGCGCTGTTGAATAAAGAAGCGTGAACGCGCTCGTGGAAGATGGGACCGTGAGTGCGGGAGATAAACGGCATGGAGCTGCTGTGAGAAAGGGGAGAATCTTTCCCTTACCTAGCAGCTAAGCCCTGACAGTTTACCTCGAGCTTCTACACTCTACCCTAATGGGGAAAAAGGATCGTGGAACGCTGCGAACAAACTGCTAGCCAAATGTATTGACTGTGCGACGGCGGCCGCCGCTTAGGGTGGCTTTTTATTATCGAGCAGCAGGTGTGCCTGGTCCCTGTGGATGAGGGGAGTGGGCACCGAGTGCTGTTGGCGAGTGCATGCAGGTCTGATCTTGGAGCGTTCAGTGAGCCGATGCCGCCCTCTAGTGTCGGAAGCGGGGGTTCTAACACAATGAGACTGAACCTGATAACTATACTGTTCCTACCTCTATGTGTGTGTTATGTGCCCTGCCCCCATTTGCATTTTTGTTTGCGGCGATTGTGGGCACAGACTACATTCCCCACAATGCACTGCAGGACCTAAGATGGCTGAGCCCACACCTGAGACTGGTTTTGTTTGCATTACGGACGCTATTTAAGTTGAACGTTTTTCACCACTCGTGGCGGGAGCACTGACTCACCTCCAGTGAATCGTGGTGGATTACTTTTGTTCGCTGGATTATTCTGTTTTTGCCGCGAGTTGGATTACTTTTTTTCCTTTTGACCACGCTTCGGTCTTTTGTCATTTGTTTCCTCATTTCGGTCGGTTGGACTCACGCTCTGTCCTCGCCCTGTTACAGCTCTGCAGCTGCGTCCGCTCCCCGTGAGTTTTGTATTTCTGTGTTTATGCGGTTGTTTAGATTCCCGTTTAGCTTCCTGGAGCTTTCCCCAGCTGGCTATAGCTCCCTGCAGCTTCTCCAAGCCGGCTATAGCTCCCTGTAGCTTCTCCTATTAACCTCTTGCTGTTTTTGCTTTCCTGATGGGAATGACAATCTTGCATCTATTATTCAACGAAGGATTCTGTGGTCATTCCTGTGGCCACTGACAATTTGCATGGTTTACCAGTGGGGCAATAGTTGGATAACATGGTTTGCCTCCATATTTTTGCCAGTATTAATTATTCTGCTTTGTGTATGCATTTTTGGTCCTCCCTTACTAAGGTTTCTTGCTAATAAAGTAAGAGTATTTTATTGCTTTAAATGAAATGTATCCTTTGTAAGGTACATCTCGGTCAACTGGTCTCGGTCATGTCACAAACTCGGCTCTAGCGGTCTTGACTACAACACCAGTTAAAGGGAAAACATTGCTTACACAGTAAGTCCTCGACTTACGACGCAGATCGTTCCTAGTTGGCGTCGTAAACCGATTTTTGGTGTAAGTCGGAACATACTGTACGTAAATAACATACTGTAAGCACTTATCTTATCCTAACACCTATCCTAACAGTAAAAATAAAAAAAAAACGAGCTGCGTAACCGTGTATTCTTCCGCCGCGAACACCAAACATGATGTTTACAACGCAAAACCACTTAAGTGCGAAACAATGCTTTATACAGTAAATGGGAGATGTGTCGTAACCACAAAACGTCGTAACTTGAGGACTACCTGTACGATTGAATTTCTAATGCCCTGATGCATTAGCCTTTGTAACATGAATGTTAAACGTCTTAAGAGAATTAACTCGCTTGTTTTAATTACAAATTAACAGTGGTCTGTTTCTTGTATTGTGAGATTGCTTGTTTGAATGATTCTGATTCATCAAACTCATCCTTGAAATGAGCTTTGATGCTTTGCCTCAAAGTCAATGCAAATGACATTAGTGGAATAACACTTTCAGAACACAAAGCACATACAGCATTCCATTCTTGCTGAAATGAACAAATGCCTATTTTATCTCATTTACCTGCCATAAGGTGCTTGGTGCATGGCCATCACAGCCTTAAGATAGGGATATTCAACATAAGTTGTGCCTTAAGCAACCAAAAAAACAGAGCGAAGTTTAAAATAATGGTAATAGCTAGGTTTTCATCCAATAGACGTCTAGAGCTTAAATCCTTGCTGATTAAGAGGATGAAAAAATATTGACAAAAGATTATTCTGAGAGGCAAACAGTGAATAATACATATAACAGATAAAGAAAATTACATATTACATAAGGATAATGAAACAAATAAAAAGTAGCATTCATAGAATCCAAATCCATATAAGCAAATGCAATGTCCTCAAATAACACTATGGCTGAAAATGGACCAGCTTTATAAATGTGCTGTCATGAAAATAGCTGCAATGAAATAATAAGACACTCTCATGGATACAGTCATGCTAATCGCCCTCGTCCTAATGGTCGGGGGGGAGGCATAGCCAAAATTTTTGACAAAGAGTTGGGTGTTACAGCTAAATCCCATTACAAGGCTAATTCTTTTGAAATACTGATTCTTAATGTGACTGATCCATCCTTATGGAAGTCAAAATCACACTTTTTTCAGCTTATCACTATTTACCGCCCTCCTGGTCCATATTCAGAATTTCTTCAGGAATTTGCTAACTTTCTTTCCTGCTTACTACTGTCAACAGATAAGGCTTTAATTGCAGGTGATTTCAATATTCACTTTGACAATGAGCAGGATCCACTTAAAATTGCTTTCGAGTCCATCTTAGAATCCATGGGTATCACTCAGAATTTGATGGGACCAACCCACCGCTGTAATCATACTTTAGATCTAATATTAACATTTGGTATCAATATAGATAACGTTGATGTTTTCCCGCAAAGTGATTCGATTTCAGATTCGATTATCTTTTAGCTATCTCTAATAAATAAAATCCTTCTGCCTTGCTATCACACCAAGCGCACTATCACATCTGCTACTCCAGCTGCGTTTATTAAAAAAATACCAGACTTGAAATTTAATACACCTACGGAGATCAATCATCTTGAGTGTGTAAATGACCAATTAGAATGTGTGCTTCGCTCAACCCTGGACACGATTGCTCCTGCTAGGGTCAAACGCATTAGGGAAAAAAGTCTAGCACCATGGTATAATGACAACACCCGTACCTTAAAGCAAAGAACACGGCATTTACAGCGCAAGTGGAAACATAGTAAATTGGAGGTGTTTAAGATTGCTTGGAGGGACAGCATGGCAGAGTATAAGCATGCCCTCACTAAAGCTAAAGCTGCATACTTAGCTTCAATCATAGAGAAAAATAAGATAATCAAGATTTCGCTTTAATACAGTCTCCATTAACAAAAAACCCTACAGAAGGTGATTCTCCCCATTCTGTGGTATGTTAACAGTAATGATTTCATGACTTTCTTAATGATAAGACAGAAAACTTAGGCATGAAACTCAAGTGCTCTCACATCACCAACTCTTCATAGCACCCTCCAGATGCAGCACTAGTGAAGACAATTGTTTTAATGAGCTGTAAATCAAGATTAGAATCTTTTACCACCCCAATTACTAATAATACTGAAAACTGACTATTTCCGCACTGATCAGCTCGTCTAAGCCATCAACATGTTTGTTAGTCCAATTCTACACGTTTACTCAACAACGTATTACCTAGTGTTATCGAAGGCTGTGTTTTTAAATTCATCCTTACCTTTGTTTATTGTGCCCAATCCTTAAGTCTGCGTGTAGCACACTGATTAAAAAGCCAATCTTGACCTTGTGTGGATTCTAATTATAGACCAATTTCAAATCTACCGTTTCTGTCTGCCAAATCTTAGAAAAGCCGTCTATCAGCAGCTCTGTAGTCACCTCCAAATGAATGAAATTTATGAAACATTTCAGTCCTTGTCTGCTTCAGGCCCCATCATAGTAACTTGAACGCATAATTATACTACTAAATGACTTGTTAATGTCCTCAATAAGGGATGTGTTTCTTTTTCTTGTTCTGTTAAGATTTAAGTCAGCATTGACACTATAAAGATCAGATGTTTTACTAGACAGACTAAAAAATACTGTAGGTATTAAGGGATCAGCACCTTTCTTGGTTAAATCTACTTACTGACCTGTACCAGTTTTGTTTCAATACTAATCTTAAGGTCCTAAGCCCTCAAAAGTGAGTATGCGTGCCTCAGGGGTCAGTGCCTTGGCCTGCTTTTATTCTCTCTGTACATGCTGCCACTGGCTCGTTTTTCGTAAAAAACATGGCAGTAGTTTCCACTGCTATGCAGATGATAACACAGCTGTCACATATCAGCCAACAACCTAATGACAAGCCGTACATCAACAAACTTGAGGACTGTTGGTAAAGGAAATAAGATTGGATGTTATTTAATTTTCTCTTCTTAACTCAGATAAAACTGAAGGTTCTATTAGTGGGAACCCAAGGCTGTGATAAGACAGGTTGGCTCCATCTATCCTAAATCTAGATGGCTGTCCAGTATTGCCATCCCGTCGGTAAAAAACGTAGGGGTCACTTTGATTCAGATCTCTCCTTGGATGAGCACATAGCAGGCATCACTCGAATTCCTTTTTCTTTCAATTACGTAATACGCTAAACTTAGAAATCTCCTCTTCCTCTCTTTTTAATGATTCACAGAAAACTTGTTCATCGTTTATAACCTCAAGTTGGATTAACTGTAAACGCCTTACTTACTGGATGCTCTAGTAAATCTATAATAAACTCAGTTAGTTCAAGAATGCAGGTGCCCGAGTGCTAACTCGAACTTGAAATTTATCATATCACTTATCACTCCTGTTCTATCATCACTGCAAACTGGTTACCGTCAAAATTCCGCATTGATTACAAAATACTCTTATAACTTATAAAGCTCTACATGGCTTGGCCCCCACATACTGAGTGAAACTCTTAGATTTTTACAAATCCCAACTCGTTACTTCGTTCGCAGGTACAGGCTTCTTTATTCCTAGAATTAAAAAAAAAATCACAGCAGGGGGAAATAGGCTTGCTCATAATGGCCCCCACTATGGAAATAAACTTCCACGTTAGTTGCGAGACGCATAACACTCTACAATTTTTAAGTCTAGGCTAACGACTAAATATTTACACACCGGCTTTTGGACTAGATTATAGACCAGGAGCATGGCTTGGGGTCACTGGGGCCCGGAGTGCTTTTAATCATTAACTAATTACATTTTCTGTTTTTCTCTCCGAGCTGTGTTTTCCGGCAGTTCCAGCCTACACACTGATGTTCATCCGCTGTAGCTCCACTCAAAGCTGCTTCCGTCATCAGCATCAGCCCCACCATACCCGGGCCACTTAATGCCGATGTGCATAACCACATTTTTATTCGAACTTTGACTCCCATGACTTTACTTCGCTCTTCCGCATTTATCATCTTACGCCCAAAGGAGGTTGGGTCCCTTTTTGAGTCTTTGTCCTCCAAGGTTTCTTCCCTATAACACTCAGGGAGTTTTTCCTTGCCACTGTCGTCCTAGGCTTGCTCAATTTGGGATTGGACGTAGTTATTAGGAGATAATCTAAACTTGTAAAGTTGCTTTGAGACAACGCTCCATTGTAAAAAGCGCTATATAAATAGATCTGACTTGACTTGACACTAGTGTTTTTTTATTTTAAACTAACATGTTTGTAACTAAGTAGGTGGTTTTGAAACTGTACTATATACCTGTGCGCTATCGTTAAACGTAAATATCTTAAGGGATGACAGCAGCATGGTGTAATGTTGGCATGTTGCCTCAAAGATCCATAGATCTCTGGTTTGATTCCAGGTCCTTGTCAGTGTGGAGTTTGTATGTTCTCCACATGGCTGTATGGGTTTGTTCCAATTCACTGAATGACACACACACACACACACACACCACCTGTTTTCTGCTCCTTCTGTGCCTGTGCATGAGAGCTGGGCTGTGAGCGCTTATTTCTCCCGCCTGCTGGCTGGAAGTGCTCACCACTCTAATTATACTGGATTGCACATGACTGCTGTCTGACGATTGCTTATTCCCTGATACTATTTAAGAGTGGCATTTACCACTGACTAACATCAGGTCATCTGTTTTTCTTCAGTTAGTTTTGTTGGTCATCTATTACTCTTCAGCTACCTCCAGCCATGTGCATTTAAGTTTAAACTCCAAATCATGTTCAAGTTCCAAGCTTTGTGCACCTAGTTCAAACTCCAAGCAAAGTGCTTTCATGCTCAAGTTTCTGCAACATGCTGAATACTTCCAAGCTCAGCTCTTCCCTGGGTGCATCCAAACCAAAGTTCCTGCATCATGTTGAACGCTTCCAAGCTCAGCTTTCCTCTGTGTGATTCCAAGCTCTAGTTCCTCCATCATGCTGCATGCATCCAAGCTCAAGCTCCTGATATGTGCATTCAAGTTCCTGTGCCATGCCTTTTGCATCCCAGCTTCAAGCATTGTGCCCAGGATCAAGCTCTCATGCACTGGCTTCCCCTCTTTTCTGTTGGCTACTGCTATGTGCTCGTTAGCTTATGGAGCAGCACAAGCCATTAACAAGGCCACACTAGGCCATAACACCTGAGAGAGTCTGAAAGAGACAGCAATTGACACAGCACTGACCAATTCATCATTGCATCATTTAGGAGTTTATTGACAACTAGATGTTCCAACATTGAATAGATTTAAGACAGCCATATCTCCAGGGGTAAGCCACGCCAAAATAATAAACAAAACAACAACTAACTAACCACCCACTTAATACTTACTTTCCTACACATGAAACAAAACAAACAAAATGCAAAGGCCTTCCCCAACTCCCTCACTAGCCGACAAACCAGGAGAAAAGAGAGAAAAACCAAAAATGGCACTTACCCCCTTCTGGCAAAGTGGAACATCAAAAATATTAATAAATATACATATATACAAGGGTTTTAAAAGCTCACCATTACCAACCCACTATCAATTACCCCATTCACCAAACATACAACATTAACACCAATGGCAACACTTTACTGTCACACTACTAGTTTTACAATAACACCCCAACTGTCTCACCAGCTCTCAAAAATGCTGCCTGCACTGCTCCCCTCTCTTGGTTGTCTTCTTTTATAAGGCCACCACAGGAAGTACGGGAGATGTCGTCATACGCCCACAGTGCCTCCTAGTGACTGGGAAGACCTAGTATTGGGAGAACACACACACACACACACACACACACACACACACACACACACACAACACACACACACACACACACACACACACACACACACACACACACACACACACACACACACACAGCAGGGTGCACATACGTAACACCCCCCCACCAAAAAAAGCCCCTGATTAAAAAGACGAGACAGCGAATCAGCCACCACATTATTAACCCCTGCTTTATGACAGATTTCTGTACTAGAGGGTTGCAGTAATAACTACCACCTCAATCGCTGATTTTTATTGCGCATATGGGAAAGAAACACAAGAGGATTGTGATCTGTATACACAATAGTAGGGGTAGACAGAGTTAAGGTACACCTCAAAATGATCCAACGCCAACAGCAGAGCCAACGTCTCCTTTTCAATCACACTGTAATGGGACTGGCATTGGGTGAATTTTTTTGAGTAAAAGGACACAAGGTGATTTACATCATTATCATCCTCCTGGATCAAGACCGCACCAGCTCCCACATCACAGGCATCCACCTCTACTTTAAAAGGATGAGAAAAATCAGGAATAGTTAAGACAAGAGCTGTACACAACAAACTCTTTACTCCGTCAAATGCTTTTTGACACTGTTCTGACCAAACATAGTCCTTGTGATTCTTCAGGAGTTCAGTCAAAGGAGCTACTACAGTTGAAAAGTTCTTACAAAAGGAACGGTAATAACCTCCCATACATAAAAACCGTCATAACTCATGCTTTGTTCGTGGAATCGGATACTCAAGGACAGTTTTAATTTTATCCTCCGGTGTCCAAACTTTTCCTTGCCCAATTTCGTGACCTAAATAACGAATTGTGGCACAACCAAATTCACACTTGGCAAGGTTCAAAGTCAATGAAGCGTGGTCTAAACGTTCAAAGATTTCTTTCAAAATGTGCAAGTGTTCCTCCCAAGTATCCGTGTATATTACAACATCATCTAAATACACCGCACAATTCAGCACAGACTGGAGCACATAGCACATCAATCTTTGAAACGTCGCAGGAGCATTACGCATCCCGAAGGCCATAACAGTGTACTGAAAAAATGCGTCAGGAGTCACAAATGCTGAAATTTCAGGCTTTGTCAGTGGGACCTGCCAATATCCCTTCAGCAGATCCAGCTTTGTTACACATTTCGCACCAAACACTTGGTCAATACAATCATCAATATGAGGCATCAGAAATGAGTCAGGTACAGTTAACTCATTTACCTTACGATAATCTGTACAAAAGCGAAAAGACCCACCCGATTTGGAGACCAAGATGCAGGGAGAACTCCATGGGCTGACACTAGGAACATGCTGCACTAAACCAACCAGCTAACCCAAGTACCGCCTTTCCATCAAACTTTCATAGCAGTTTGGGCTGAAGCCAGAGACTCTCATGCCACCGCACAAGCTCGAGTAAGCCGGCTTCGAAACTTATTCACATAATCAATCCAATTATGCGGTTCCTCACTCAGATCTTGCAACAACTTCAACTGACCTTGTACTGTGTGAGCAAAGACTAGTTGTGCAGGACTAAATCCAGTTGATTCCTGCACTACCTCATGCAAGGCAAACATTAACAATGGAAGCCCTTCATCCCACTCTTTATTAGAGTCTACACAAAACGTTCGCAATCGTGCTTTTAATGTCTGATGGAACCGCTCAAGAGCCCCTTGAGATTCCGGATGGAATGCAGAGAATGTATGGTGTTTTACACCCAATTGCTGTAAAACTTAAGAGAATAACTTGGCAGTAAAATTTGTGCCTTGATCCGTTTGGATCGTCTTTGGCAACCCAAAGATGGAACAAAAGCGTATAAGAGCTTTAACAACTGCTTTGGCCGTAATACTACGTAACGGAAATGCCTCGGGAAAGCGAGTCAACATACACATCACTGTTAGCAAAAACTGGTTTCCACTCTTCGTTTTAGGAAGAGGACCAACACAAGTGCTCAAAGGGCTCACCGACTGCAGGTATCGGATTCAGTGGGGCAGGTGGAATTTTCTGATTAGGTTTCCCAACTATCTGACACGCATGACATGATTTACAATATTTCATTACGTCAGCTTTCATACCTGGCCAAAAAAAGTTTAGCAAAATACGCTGGTATGTTTTATTTACTCCCAAATGTCCTGCCATTGCATGATCATGTGCCAGATTTAACACATACCGTCTAAATGGCTCTGGAACCACAATCGGGAAAACACCATCCCATTCATTAGAAGGGACAGACCTCGCCCACTTCCGCATCAACACTCCATCCTGGACATAATATGCCACAGAAGTCTCATGAATTTGCTCTGGTTTCACCACAGTCAACCAGCATTTTATGAGAGAACTATCATCTTTTTGAGCCACAATCAGCTCCTCTCGGTTTACTGGAAGCAACAGAGTAACATGATCCATCTCAGCTAAACCCACCTGATCAACATCACTCACCTCCATGTTCGAACCCATGGCAACTGCATCTTCCTTGATGTCATCATCAAACAAGGCCGACACATTCAAGTCATCCTTATGACTTTTTCGAACGAGTGGTCACACACACGGGAAAAACAGCAGGGAACTCTGTTGTAGTTCATCCTCAGCCACAGCAGAAGGTTCTGTTATCACCTCAGGAACAGGTAAGACCTTTCCACCTGCCAAGTCATTACCCATCTACCCAGACAACTTCATCTAAAACAAATGGTGAGAACACATCTACACCAACACACTGAACTTGCCTCAGGCACCATCACTAATGCCACATTTTTAGGATTCTCTTTCGTCTTACTCCATGCAATACAATTAGCAATCACATGCTCAACCTGTCTACAACAGAAACATTTTCTAGTTTCCATAGGTGCATGTGACTCACTCACCGATTTTGATGAGGGTTGCTTTCTTTGAGACATGCTCTGGAACCCTCGGAACCTATGGGATCCATTCTCTGGTCCTTTCTGGTCCCGAACATTGGCTACAGTCATACCTGCAGCTTTCAATAAAGGAAAGACTGTTTTATGAGTTAACACATACTCATCAGTCAATGTTGCTGCTTCAGCCAATGTCGTCACCTTTCATTCATTTAAAAATACAACCACAGGCTCCGGCACAACATTTTTAAAATCCTCCAACAAAACCAGTTCCTTAAGCTGACTCAAAGATGTTACCTTTGATGCTGCACACCATTTCTCAAATAAAACCGATTTTTCACGTGCAAACTCAACAAAGGTTTGTTCCACAGACTTTCGGTGCACGCGAAATCTTTGCCTATATGCCTCAGGTACCAGCTCATACGCTCTGAGAACAGTAGTCTTAACCACCTGATAGTCAAGAGCTTAAAGATGAGCATACCTCTTGCGCTTTACCAACCAACTTACACTGAAGCAGTAAGGACCACTTCTGATTCTCGAAATGGAGGTACTAAAGAAATATGCTTACTAATAGCAAACTCTGTGGAAACTCTTGCTTCTAATTCTAGTGCACAAACTCTTACTACTTGTGTTTCATGCTCTTGTTGTTTAATTGCAAATTCTAGCTCATTTAGTTTTATACCCAAGTTTAGATCCAAATTACTAAAACAAGTCTGCTCAGATGGCAACGCGCCAGCGTTAGTAGTGGATACTGCAATTGACACAGCACTGATCAATTCATCATTGCATCATGTAGGAGTTTATTGACAACTAGATGTTCCTACCTTGAATAGATTTAAGACAGCCATATTTCCAGGGGTAAGCCACGCCAAAATAATAAACAAAACAACAACTAATTAACCACCCACTTAATACTTACTTCCCTACACATGAAACAAAACAAACAAAATACAAAGGCCTTCCCCAACTCCCTCACTAGCCGACAAACCAGGAGAAAACAGAGAAAAAACAAAATGGCACTTACCCCATTCTGGCAGAGTCTAACATCAAAAGTATTAACAAATATACATATATACAAAGGTTTTAAAAGCTCACCATTACCAACCCACAACCAATTAAACCATTCACCAAACATACACCATAAACACTAGTGATGGCTCTTTGAAATGAACGACCGGAGCCGGTTCCTGATTGGGAGTTACTGTTAGCCGGTGAGTGAGTGAGTGAGAGAGAGAGAGAGAGAGAGAGAGAGAGAGAAATAATAAATTAAGCTACAAACAATGTAAAGAGCCACTAGGGAGACAAAACAGCCGGCTCTTTTTAGTGAGCCGAGCCAAAAGAGCCGGCTCCCTGAAAAGAGCCGGAATTCCCATCACTAATAAACACAAATGGCAACACTTTACTGTCACACTACTAGTTTTACAATAACACCCCCACTGTCTCTCCAGCTCTCAAAGATGGTAATGCTGCCTGCCCTGCTCCCCTCTCTTGGTCATCTTCTTTTATAAGGCCACCACAGGAAGTATGGGAGATGTCATACGCCCACAGTGCCTTCTAGTGACTGGGAAGACATAGTATTGGGAGAACACACACACAGCAGGGTGCACATACGACCAGTCCATAGTGGCCGTTACAGCTACCTCTTGCCTTTGCCTTGCCTTTGTTCAAAAAATACCCTTAGTTCTTATGTCGTTGTCCTGTTCACTGCCCACAAACCCTAACAAACGCATGTCTTTTTTGTGAAGAGGGGAGAGCATACAGACTTCACATAGGTGTACTCAGGACCAGAAATAAAACCAGGGACCCCTAGAGTTGTGGGGCAATAGCACCAAATTAATATTATGAAGGAGAAAAGTCTTTGCAGCCCCAGTGGTTCAGTGGGTAGAGCTAGCTGCCTTAAATGGCAGTGCCAGAGGGCTTGGGTTCAATCCTGGGTGGGGCTTGCCACATGAATGTCAAGTGGTACATTTATGGGAAAAACCCCAGCTACTGAGGGGATACTCCAAATCTGTCTCAAGCCCAGATAAATGGAGATGGCTGTGTCAGGATGGTCATATGATGTAACAGCCGATGCCAAATCTACCATATGGTGATCTGCTGTGACAACCCAGCAGCTGAAAGTGGGTGATTGTGGCAGCCAGGTAACATATCACAGCACTCCCAGATTTTACTTTTGGGAAGATCATTTTACACAATGTTGATGTGCACTTAGAGTTGTTAGCTTCTTGAAAAACAAGTTACGGTTTGTCAAGGTGCTCCCCAGATGTTTCCTCTGCTCTGACAGCTGTTTATAAAACCCAGTTTCATTTGAACATTTGATCATTTTGGCCACTGCATTTTTTTAAACTTTCAGACCTTTTGGCTATTATCCTAAATGATTGGTCATGATGACATAAGGTAATTAGGAAATTATGTTTCTCTTTGCATAGTTCAGCTTTTTTGGAATATTATTGATATTATTGATTATTAACACAAACAAATCTGCCAAAAGATTTCTTCCATATAGGTCACTTGGTATCCTCTTACCCTTGTTATAACATAAAAGATAAAACAAACTTGACTACTTATGTTTATACAAGAAACTAATTTCTTCTAATTTAACATTAGCCTTGAAGTGAAAATTCCAATACAAATGTGAAATATACAATTTTCACTAGGTGTGTCCACTTTTTAGCCTGTGCTGTATATGTGTAGATAATGAAAAAAATAAACAACAGACCTACAGTATTAATACACATACAACCATTTGAATGCTGTTCATTTATTTAATTATATTATTACACTTTTACAATCAAGTAAGTCATCTTTCTTGAATTCGATTACGAATGTCATTATACCATTGTTCAAGAATGGCACGAATGTCCACATCCTGGAGAGCTGGAATAGTTCCATCTCTTTCTATGGGGAGGTCAACAGGAAGACGGATACCCAGCTTTGATAGAGTCATCTGGAACGGTAAAGAACATTAAACCTGTTAAGCCAATGTATAAAAGAAATAAACCAGTAAACAAATAAACAGTGCTTTGAAAAAGTATTTCTCACCATTGGGATCTTCATTATAATATTCATGCTGTTTTGAGATGGTAATGCCATTATTAGTTCGATGGCTCTATCACTGTTGCCAGCTCTGTCAACATCAACTCCAGCTAATGGAGCTATCTGAGAGATGTATTCACTGGCCCTATCAGTGGAATTAGCAACAAAAATATAATCAGTATAACTGATTTTGACATACTGATATATTTGTTGATTTAAATATTTATATAAACAAATATTATAAAATAATATAAACATATTACCTCTTGGCATAGCGAGTGATAATTTCCAGGACTCTTGGAAGCCTATCCCAGACTAATCCGAAACGGGCAGCAGGGTTTGACTCATATATACCAGTCCCAGCCTTGACAATTGTAAAATATTCCTGTCCCTCTGCATTAATTGCAAACTTGGCCTAAGAGAAGTATATTTCTTAAGTGCAAGCATAGTTTATAAGATTCTGTGACATAGGAAATAGTTTGAGAACAATTGTTTTAAGAAGCTGCTTACATTGACTTTGTGCTTGCTTGGCATTACTGCATCGGCATACATTTTCCATTTGTCTTTTTCTGCAATTGAGGCCAAAACAATCTGTATTCTTGAAGTAGACTTGTCCAAGTAAGTAGCGAGTTGGTATCCCAGCTTGCGGTCAGATCTAACAACACGAGCAATGATGGCAAAAACAGGTGGAAGAGCATCTCCAAGGAACTTAGCCTGTAAGTATAAATGGCTTATTATATTATAGGCCCACACTAATGTGAGAGCTATGGATTATAAAGTTAGTAGTCCTATCGACTGATCATATTGTCAACAGCAGGTGTAGTTTTACCTTTCTCTGAATGGTCTCAATGCTAGATGAACTGCTGGTTTTTGACGTTCCTTGTGGTGCTAAGTACTACAACAAAAACAGCAATGATGGCATTAAAATCTAAACAGTTCTGTCAATTTAAAGACTTAGATCATTTAAAGAAATTATGACAATATGATGCAGTACATAAGTGTAACTACACTAACAAATGCCAATAAACAACGGTATACCAATAAAAGAAAGTTTATTTGGAGCTGGTTCTTTAGCAATTACCTGGTCCTTGTGGAATTTCTGGAATACACCGTATGTCTTATTCTCCTACAAAAAAAGAGAAAAGAACTTATTTTATATGTAACACAAAAATCATCTATTAGTATGAAATATTAAATATCATGTAGTCAATGTATTTTATGTGCTACCTTGCAGAAATTGCAGTTGGATAGAATTTGGATTATTTGCCAAAATTTGCACAAAAACATTATTATTTCTCTTTAAGCTAGTGAAACGCTTACTTTAGACCTGTGAGCACTGGAAGAGCTCCTGGAACTGCTGGCACTTCTGCTGTTGCTGGGATTCTTGCTGTTGCTGGTGCTCCTGCTGCTGCTGTTCCTGCTGTTTTTCCTGCTGCTGCTGCTGCTGCTGCTGCTGCTGGAATTTTTGCTGCTTCTGCTGCTGCTGCTGCTGCTGCTGCTGTTGCTGGCATTCCTGCTGCTGCTGCTGATGGAGGAAGAGGAGCTGGCAGAGCTGGAGTTATTTTTCCTTAGTCCACTCTCCAATATTTCCTTCAGTTTCATCACGATTGCACTTTCTTCTGGAGTTTCAGTGTCAACAAGGTTGATTTCTTTAATGAGACTCTCAGCTGCTTTAGAACCAACATTCACCTCAAGCTCCAGTCTTTCAAGAGAAGGACCATCACCTGAAATAGCGATAACATTTCTCTCATTTTATTAGACAACTTTATGCTGAATCTGATGTTAAAGAAAACTTAACCTCAGAAATTACCTCTTGCCACTGAAATTTGAGCCGAGTGCTGCCCAACAACATAATACAGAGGATTTAACCCCATAAAGCCAGCATTGCGCGAGTCAAGCTGAAGGCAGCCCTTGATTTGAATATATGGAATAACACCACACCAGGACTTCTGGATTGAAGCAGGTATTATCTGCTGCGCAGCATCAGAGGACACTGGTGGTGCCAAAGACACAATTCTCTCAGTGGGCAGCTCCTCAACGTTTCTGGCCACAGCAACCGTTTCAAACCTGAGAAAATCAACAACGTTTGATAGATTTGTAAATTGATTTGCTATCTATTTACATATTATCAAGATGTATTTTCACATGTTAATTACCGTTAATTAAAAGTATCCATTACCTGACAGCAGCAACATGATCTGGAACAGCAGCAGGTAGGACCTCCACCTTAAAATGACCTTGTGGAAGATTAGCTCTAACAGCCACTTTCGCTGGCACAGCAGTATGTATCTGTCCTCTGGCCATAACAGCAGCCTGAATCAAGTGAGTGTTCACCCCGATAACAGCAAATGTCTGCATGGAAACACTGCAAGAAAAACAGAGATGATGCTTTATAATTATAGATCACCTTAAATAAGCACATTAATAATTTAAGTGTTTAATGAAAGTTCACCTTGGTTTGGCTTCAGCCTGCAATGGAAATCAGTCTTCATCAATTGAATCAAGACTGATAGTCTTGGGTGTGTTCGGGTAGGGGTGGTGTTGTAATAGTTGGCCGGACTAAGAGAAAATAAATGAAATAAGGCAAACTGATGGCTAACAATTCCACTAGTGTTTAAAACTGTGTTTATGACTGTGTTGTAATCCTTACTATTGAGAGCAGCAGCAGCCACAGCAGCAGTGTAATAACCAAGTTCCATTGGCACACCGACACAAGTAGGGAGAATGCGGCGCACCTCAGCTGCCATCAGAGGCTTGGCGTATTGGAGAGCAATGCCAGCCTGCAATGCCTTAACAGCCTCCTTCAGCAATTCATGAGCTCTGGGTCCAGTAGCAGCCTTTACATACATTTTATTAGAAAAGAAATGTCTATTTGTCTGTCTAAACATTTGAGGGTAGATGCATTTCCAATAGCATCTCATAACACATTTCACAATCAAGGTGTTCTATGAACTGAAAATCATGTACTTAATAAATTGATTTCACATGTAGTCCACCAAATTGGGTTTTACTTAACTAACTTTGAGAATAGATGTCATTGCCAATTAAAATGACCTGACCTTCATAATTTATTAGTGTATCATTAATTGTTCATGTATTCTAGTAAGATAATACAATGGACACACATAAAAAGCTTATTAAGCTAAGAAAAAGTAGTCACAGTGTATAAATAAAAGGCAACACAATATTTAAGTAAATAAACTTTTTTAGCTATTAGAAATTATTTAGCTATTTGAGTTGGTAATTAAAATAAGATTTCCCCTTAATGGATAATGAATGAATGAATAAATGAATGACTGAATGAATTAATTACATACCTGCACTGCCTGTTCCATGATGATATTCTTAATTAAGTTTTTGTCAATATTGACAAAAGCAATTTCTTGTCCAAGCACTTTGACAAATACAGAAGCCAGTGGTTGATTGTTTGGCAAAGATTTCCAGTCCATCAGCTGAGGATGAAACATAGGAAGTGCATTAAGTAGTATGTTAAGTAGTACAAAAGATAAATTACAAAAGTGAAAAAATTAATTGTAGCTTACAACTTTAAGGGTACGCTTTATCTTGGTAATGCGATCCACATTTTCTGCAGCATTCGATTTCTGTAGAGCTTCCTGTAGTCCCTCAGTTCTCACACCAACCTGTTGGAGATCATATCATAAATGGCATCCAATTGGTAGGAGCACACGATCTAGTCAAATTAATCCCATTAAGTCCCATTTTTACCTCAAGAACATCAGCAGAGCTGCTTCCGGCCCAAATAGACACGTGCTTTGTACAGAAGAAGCTCTGGGCAGATCGTGGCAGCGTTCATTTATCATAAAAAGCACTACCAGCAGCACCAACCATAAAAGGAGCTTTTTAAAACAGAAAAAGACATAGTAGCCTTTCAACATTTTGAATGTTCTTTTCTTAATGAAATGACAGAACTTGAAAACTTACAGGGGGATTGTAAAGATACAAAATGGAAGGCTTTGCTGAAAAATAGCTCAGCCTGTCCAGTTTGGGGATCGCATTCGGATGGCAGCATTTGCTGAAAGCAGCCCTATAAGGATAATATAGTAATAATAAAATTAAGATTATTGCTTTGTGTTTACATCTCAAAAAAATATCTATAGAAAATAAAAAATGAGGCATGGCATTCTTAACACAGGCATTAAAAATCAGGAGCCATGCTCTTGTCAGGAATTCAAGGAGAATAAGGTAAAGCGTGACAACATGAATGTTAGGTCATTTTGCAAAAGCATCAAGCAACAGGGGACAAAGATGCCACCGAAGGCCTCGTCTCAAACAGCACAATTACAGGAAACCATGCGCAGTTCTGGATTGAAGATCTTATCCAGAAAAGTTGCAGTGCTAGGCTGAACCTAAAACAATGACATGCAAGATTTGGTCATACTGGAACCACATCATAAAGATTGGTACCTTTATACTTATATTAGCAACTAGTATACGTACCAAATTTTGCTCTCTCTTGGCAATGTTTTTAAAGCCAAGGATGCATTCAACTTGGGACTTTCAGTGGCATGGAGCAGCAGCCCACTTCCAAATCCAGGCCAGAATTCATGATTGGTTTAAGGCTAGCAGGGTGACCAGCATTGCCCAGAACTTTAAAGCACAATGTGTGATTTCAGCAAGGTCAGTTTGGAAAAATGGCATCGCAGCATCTCATGGATGGGCTGGGTCTGAAGAAGAATTTCGAACCACGAAGTAGTTAAGTAGGTGGTATCTCTTCCGTAGGCACACATCATGTTATTGAGTGTCATTCAAATAATTAACAGGTAACATCATTAACATCATAATAGTATTATAGAACAAAAAAACTGCAACTCATTGTAAAACAGTGAGCTCTAAGGCTATATAATATGACAAAGGAAAAAGAGTTTATGCATAGTGAATGAATGAAAGGACTCTCTACCCCCTAATGTGATCAGCAGAACAGTTAGGAAACTTCAGCACAAGTCTGGCAATCATGGATCCATAAGCCAAGCATTGATCATCTCACGCAATACTGGATTGTTTTGAATTGGGCGCTGAGCCAGAATTCTGTTAACAGAGCAGACATTTTAATTGTTTACTAATATTTAATTAATATATTACTAAATATTAATTATTTTTTTAATATTTATATTATTTTATATTTTTTTAAAATATTGTGTTGATAATCCAAATATCTACTCACAGGCAGTCAGGGGGATGGCATCTTGATGAGCCGTGGCCATGTGTTTAAAGCAACCAGAAGGAGTCTGAGATGCTTCAGGAAGGTAAGCTCATCAGCTTCAAAACTTTCTCCTTGATGAATTTCAAACCACTGGATGTTCCCAAAACAGGAAGTGCATCCAGAAAATCCAACGTCTGCAATAATAAAGTATAAGAGTTTTATTAAAGTTAGAACAGCTTTTGTTCTATAAAAATATTGATGAAAGTGGATTAACTGTAAATAGGTTTGAGTCTTGTGCTGAGTCCAAACAGCCTCAATTTATCCTCCACGGTAGCCACCACGCATAAGTGTACAAGGCTGAACAAACTTCAGAGGAGCGCCCTCATGAACAATAGCCATGTGTTTGTAACTAGGTCTGCAAAAACCTCCATAACTGCAAGGGAATAATAAAAGAGAAAGCTTTAAGAGAAGAAGCTGCACCTACGTCTTGATTATACAATATCTATACTTTTATAATTGTAATGTTATTTTTCAAATGGATACAACCACATGTTAAATGTCTCCTGTATTACAATTCCATCTAAGATACTGGGTCTGAGGATTATGATCTTCAAAAGTTGAATGGGAGTGTGGAGAATCTCTGTAGCAAATTCTAACGCAGGGATACACGCATCATATATTCAGCAGAAGAAGAGCAGTAGGTTTGTTTTCGTTACCTCCAATAAGGTCAGTGTTTGTCTGGAATTATATTATGTATATAATAAATAAGCCAGATAAATTTTGCTGAATGATATTATAGAAAATGGCATTAAAAAAATCTAAACAGCACAAATACGTACTTGGCTCATTTGCCGTCACCAGTGAAAAGTATTGAATGCTGAGAGAGAAGAAACGATGAACTTCTTCAACTGTGGCCTCAGAAACTACAGCCACCAGAATCAGTGGCTTCATATGCTGTAGCTGAATGCTGCAGTTCCAGTAGGACTCTTACTCTATGGGTTTGTACAGAATTATTCATAGAAACTGTCAGTCTTTCCATGGCTATTCTTGCTAAAACTGCTTTACAGCATTCAACTTACCTTATTGACACTCGACACAGGTCTCAGTGTAAGCTAAAACAATGTCCTTTATGGTTCTCTCATGGCAGTTGGTCAAGCTTTGGACTTTTTCACAACGATTGATGGGTTTTTCTCATCACTATCATGTAGTGGGTCTTGCAAACTCCTGAGTTCCGCCTAAAGGATTATTAATAACTTCAGCTAAGATGATACCTCAGAATTAAGAAATTCGAATAACCAAAATTAAATTATAAATTACTGTACCCATGTAGCTATATACATTTTGGGTTTGCTTAAGGTTGAGTTGAAGGACGTTAAGGATACCTCTCTGCAGATTCAGGACTGTAGCAGAGGACTCCAGCAGGGGGGGGGGGGGGGGGGGCAAGGCAAATACCTTTCCTACCACACCATTAGCATACTCAAACTTGATGGGAATTTCTAGCTGGGCGGTCAGTGCTGAGGTGAGCTTAGCAGCTGGAATGAAAGGATCCTGGGGCCAGATGCCAGCATACTCAAGGATTTGAGGATCCTCGAGCTATGATAAAAACATGCTGTGTTTAATTTAAAAAGCATATTATCCATAGATGATTTAATTTATATTTACATTTAAAGTTCTTCTCATCTTTAATAATTACTTTACCTTCAAGAGGAAGGTGTTCTGAGCCACAGCACTGATTAGAACCTTGCTGCTGACTTTTATACCAGCCTTGGCCAGACCCTCCTGAGGCAAACCGCCCAGAAGCAGACCCTCATACTTGTACACAAAGGTCTTACTGGCAGCAAACTCTGGAACTGGTTAAATATTTAGTATAAATAAAATAGAGTAAGTTTCACTGACAAAATACAGCTATGTTTTTGTCAGGCTGTCATAATATATTCTTAAAATCATTACTTACCAAGGTTAATCTGGTGACTTGCTAAATGTAATAAGGAATAATTATGTTATTTTACATGTTTAAATAAAGGTTTTATCTTAAAATTAATACTAACATTTACCCCAGAAAATAAAGTTATAAACAATTTCAAATCATTACTTACCCACAAGGGCCAGACTCAAGGCAAGTACAAGACCTCTCATGGCTGGTGGTCTGTGTTGAGTCCACAGAGATACTGCCTTTTTATTGTATTTTTTTGCTGACAAATCATTTAACTGAAAATTAATTATTAACATATCCTGAAATAGTTTGATTTGCATGACACAATCTATTTGTACATCTGAAAGTAATCACCATTTGGGTCAGGTTATCTCGTCCTCATGTCAAAATGTACCTTTAGTCAACTAGGTAAGTAGACAATCAGACAGAGAAGGAGGCAGAAAGGTAGGGTATAGATATTTTTCTTTAATACTAACAGCTAACTTATAATTTTGTTATTAGAATTTACTTAATAGACTAATACTAAACTTATAATAAAACACATTTGAGCACATTTCAACTGTTCCAAGCAGAATTTCTTCCAAAATGAGAGAGACTCAGTTTGGTCGGCCTTTGAGATTGTAGCTAGTAAACAATATACACAATCAGATATACATGATTTTATAAAACACAAAAAAACTTATAGAAAATGTGATGGACAAAATTACACAAACAAACAGTACTGCAAACACTTTTATTTATTGAATAATAAACAGAATAGTTACAGGGAGGATAAAAATCTTAAGTTAAAGTTTTTATCCTCCCTGTAACTATTCTAGAGAAGAAGCAGGGGGGCACGTGCCAAGGGCTGAGCAATCCTGCAAGTCAATGCACAGGCGCTGAACGGCGCGTAGCGTCGGGAAGCGAGAGGGAGAAAGTAGGAAGCGGGGGAATGCGATGTAATAAAATAAACACGCAAACAACTCACCCTACGCTAAACTACTTCCCTACCAAGGGTTACCTCACGCTTCCCAGAGCTACGGGAACTGACCTCCTTGCCGAGACCAGTCCGTCCTCTGTCCCTAGCAAGAAGAATAAAACAAAAAACGAAAGAAAGTGCGGGGGCTCTGTATCAGAGCTGGAGACGGGTGAGGTCTCAAAAACACACCGTGGGAAAAGACGATCGCTTAAAGACGCCGTAGCAGCGATCGCGGGGCATACGTGGCGAGTAGATAGCGATGGTGCAACACCAACTACGACCGGCGAAGCTCTTATAAATAGCCAGAAGTAGCAGGTGTTTTGTATTTGCTGCAGTCAAGCTGCTTTACTGATGGGCAGCCCAATAGCGACGGCTGTCAGAGATCCCACCGAGGGAAAACCAGTCCAACACTACCCTCTAGCGTCGGAAAAGGTAGAACCTCTGACAGGATAGGAATCAGGTGCAGGTTTATTTGTTGTAATCCAGTAATCGAAAATAGTAGAGTGTCCAGGGTCGGGTACCAGTTTAGCAGAGACTATTGTGGTGAAGAAACCAATCGTTAAAGGCAAACTCGTGAGTCGGAGGGCACAAAACGGGAGTCGCAAGCCATGAAAATCCAATCGATATACGTAATTGCTGAAAACCAGTCGCTAGATTGCTCAGGCAGGGTATTTCTAGTGCCGGTCCCAAGCCCGGATAAATGGTGAGGGTTGCGTCAGGAAGGGCATCCGGTGTAAAACATTTGCCAAATCTAGTATGCGAGTTCATAATAATTTCACCA
>JAJAGP010004381.1:0-51044 GCA_025084515.1 Ancistrus triradiatus | reverse complement strand
ATTCTGCTTCCTGCGTTTGGGCTTCTTGCCTTCTGAGGACTTGCTGCTGGTCTTGCTCTATTTGCAGATGAAGCGGTGAACTTGTTGGTCTCCATTTTGTTCTTGACATCATCTTGCTGGGACTTGCTGACTTTTTGTTTAGAGGAGTGTGATGATCCTGCAGCATGCAGACTCTTGCTTTGCGAGTAGCTGGATTCAGAGCTGCTGGTTTGAGGCTTATCAGAGTTTGTCCCAGTTGGGCTCGATTCAGGAGGCCTTGTGCGGAAGATGCGGGTCTGAAGAAGTGATGGACAGTCTTTGCCTTCCAGAAATGGAGGTGGCCCAGTGCGCCTCTTAAAATCGAGGATGGACTTAGGCCCCTTGATGCCATTTCTGGGTGCCCACTTGGGGACCAGTGTAGTACTGTCAATTCGATGTGCGATTCTCTGGTGGATCCAGAGAACCTCTGGGTATAGTGTAGCATGGGCACAGTATGGACACTGGTGCCTCACTGGACCAGAGGCTGGTGCTCCCTCTTTGTTGTTATCAACTTCCATGGACAGATTTAATAAACTGGCATCCATTTTATCAGAACTTGCCTCTCTGTGTCTTTTGCTCTTCTCATCACCGCTGCCATTGCTGCTGGTGGAGATAGGAGCTGTGCTGCTCAGTGGTGCCCTCTCAAGGTGGTTGGAGTTGGTGTGGGGATAATATGGTTGCTGTAGCAGCACATTTCTCAGTCTTGGGAAACCTCTGTCGCTGGTGGATGGAGTCTGGCTTTGGCTGGTTAAAGTCTCATGTCTCTGCTGTCTGTCCCTGATGGCAGCATGCTGAATGTGCACGTGGGCCGTCATGGTCGATGAATCCGAGGTGCTGAAGTCACAGTGGTTACAGGAGTATGTCTTTTCATCTGTGAATAGAGGAAAATAACATAGTATAGTAGTAGTGTTTGCTGTAAGAAAAAGTCACTTTGTCACTGCTTTAAAAGTCTCTTATTGTTTACTTTTTAATGCAATGAGCCCTTTAAAATATATTATTCTGGAACTGTGTCTTCATATATCAAATATCATTCGTATATTTTGTACAAAGATAAAAAATAATGGCTCCTCAACTGAAATACATTATCTGTTTTATGAATATAGCTAAAGCAGAACTATAATGGAAAGTATAGATCATCTTACTGTAAGTAATAGATAGACAGATAGATAGATAGATAGATAGATAGATAGATAACACATACTTACCAACACATACCTTCCATGCTATACTTGTATCTAGCAGTGAATATGTTTGACCACAAGATGGCAGCACTAAACTATATAATATCACTCCGTTTCTGGGTCATCTATACATAAATCTAAATGCACTTCTTCATTTAACTGTGTTAACAATTCAATACCATGTCACGACAAAAAATTAGTCATTGAATATGTAAACAATAAGCTATGTTTAGACAGACAATAAGTAGGCTATTTACCCTAGACAAGGAACCAATCCATCACAGGACTCACACCCAACCACAAAGACTGGGATAAATTAAAGATACCAATTGACCTGATGCTTGTCTTTGGAATGTGGGAGGAAACTGGACTACCTAAAGTAAACCCACTAGAAGTTACAAACTCCCCATAGGCAGATTCCAGCCTGGGAATTGCACTAAGGATCTCTAGAGCTGTATTGCTATAGAAAATCTAAATCTGACTTTGAGGTGACTGTGTATATACTAGCAAAAATAATAATAGGCATTCTGGGGCTGCATTGCTCTAATAAACGAGCCCACTATCACAGGGACCTGGATTTGCGTTTTGGCGGTGCATACCAGCCAGGTCACAAGGAGTGGTCTTTCAGGGGATCATCTCCCAATGCTGCAATAGAAGCTCCAACCCAGACCTGTGATTGACTGATGTCCATCACAGCCCATGTGACCATGACCAAGAGAAAGCAGGGTTAAAACTGAGGTGAAAACTCAAATATTTAATCATATCAAACAACCCATTAATATGAATAGGCCATGTTAAACAGTTTTTAATCTGTTTTAGAAACATATCCAGAGCTTGCATTCCTAATGTAACCGGGAACCCTATTTGAGAGTTTACACAACATAGGAAAAACATTTTCCACCAGCCTGGGATGGGCTAGGTGTAGGACTGTGGTAGACTGGTACTGGACTCTGGACCAGAAGCTCTGGATAAGGGCGTCTGCTAAATGCTGTAAATGTAAATGTAATGGGCTATACTGCTTTAGGAGATCAGTAACTGTACACTACTGTATGCTGGAACAAAACCATAAATGTCTTGACATGTCACCAGCAGGACATGTATACAACACAGGCAGTCCAAACTGGATTAGAGTTGAATCATGTGATCTCATTTTCTTTTCCTGGTTATTACACAAGCCAAACATGCAGCTATCAATATGCTTACAAAGGTCTGGTTGTTATAAAAGCATGGCCTTGTTTGATATGACCGTGAAGAGTCACAGCCGTGTTTTATTATCTGTACACAAAATTACACAAATAGTGCTCGTGTAACATCCCTGCAATTATATTTAAGCAACCATGTTCAAGCAACATATGTAGAGTGGATCCTCCCACACGTTATGTTGGAAAACATAAGACCATAAGGAAGGCATAAGCAGGAGTAACTGAGAGAGCCTGGGAACATATCCTGGACCTACCTTCTCTCATCTGTCACGGAGATGTTTGTTTACATTGAGTTACTCTATGAAGCAGCAGTAGCCCTTCTCTCACACTCTTCCTGCCATCTGTTTTGTATTTGGTGACTGAGAGTAGCCTCTGTATGCCTTTTTTTGGCCTCTTAGGAAGAGTTTCTCAGCCAAATCACAATGGGAGGTCCTCATGAAATACATGAAATCACTCCCCAGTTTAATCATTTCATCCATTCCCATGCATTAAACGACTGTTAGCCACCCACTGTAAAAGCTCAATTTGATGGTGGAAAGTGACTAAGACTGTCAAAAGGCTCAGCTGTAAATATCTTGGGTATTTTCATGTGCAGGCAATCAAGCTTTTGTAGTTCATGGTTTCCTTTTCAGAACTAGACATCCTTGTGCTGCTTTTAAGAAAGCACTTGAATGCGTAGTTTATGAATGTACCACAAAAAAGACATGTGCTTTCGTAAGGGTTTTGATAGTACGGGTGTAGCAACCTTACCGACATTTGCCTGTTGTTCGTGATTTGTAAGATTACTGGCAGCCACATTGTTAAAAACTTCTATGTATAGCCACAACCCCAACCCAAGCGTCCTCATGGGATCAGCAGAATGCCTGTCTGACATTTATTTATAGAGACCAAACACAAATCCTGGTCAAATCTGACAGAAATAATCACTATGGCTCAATTGTCAGGGCTTTGTTTTTGCATTATGGGTGAGTGTTCTTCACTCTGTACAGAAAAGGGAAAAGCAGAAAAAAGGGACATAAAAATCTTCGGGGGTTGTCTTCCTGAGACAGGAAGTCCTAAAATAGCATCATGCAAAGCAGCCTCACAAGGCCACAGTCAAACAAGCAGAAAATCAGACAAATAAGTGGTCCAAGGTAGACTGCAATAACTACAACCAGTCTGACCAGCTGCATAGGACTAACACTTGCATCTGCTTATATATGAGAAATAAGGCTGCAGCTGCATTATGTGAAAGCTAAGCCTGAGTAGGTTGATGGGTATAGCTCTGTCACACCACAGATAAATAAATATAACATATTAAAATGAATTGAAAGTAATGTTGGTCTAAATATGTTAAAATATTATACAGTGGTTCCTCGGTTTAATAAGTAATTTACATTTACAGCATATGCCCTTATCCAGAGCGACTTACAATTGATAAAGTCCTACAATCCAAGCAGTTGTGGGTTAAGGGTCTTGCTCAAGGAGCCAGCAGTGGCAGCGGTGGGATTTGAACGCTGGACCTTCTGGTCCAGAGACCAGTACCTTAACCGCTAGGCTACCACGGTCCCTAGTAATGTAATGATATGACTATTTGACCATGAAGTACACAGTTCTACTATGAATTTTTGATGGTAATTTGGCCACATCATGGTTCTACTGTGAAATTTCATAGTACAACTGTAAACTTGGTTGACTATGAACTGACCATGAATTATTTCACTGTTGTACTATGAGTTTTGGTGGTAATTTGGCCACTTAATGGTTCTACTGTCAAATTTCACAGTACATTTTTCCTGGGAAACACTTTTATTAACCTACAGATGACCAAAATCATTAACACAAAGCTTATTTTATAATAAAGTGTTGAAAAATCGCATGTAATTTAGTGACTAATTCACCTTTTTTAGGACCCATGGAGACTTATTTGCACTAGAATTCCATACCGTAGATGTAAAAATAAAGAAAATGCGATAAACACAGCGTAGATCTTCTCTGAGCGAGCGCTATTGTGAATCTGAATCACTGAATCACTGTACCAAATCGTGAATCGTGAATCATGAGTCACGAGTCGAGTTTCGAGTCACGCAGCTCAATTCATCCGAGTACGGAGCAACCGACAAGAGCCACGAAAATGTTTCTAGTCAAAATGCTTTGAGAACAAAATTCGAGGAGTTCCGAGTGGTTGAGAACCGAAGTACCACTTTATATTGAAAGTGTTCAGCTTTCATTTGTGTAAATCAGAAAAGAGATTTAGCATAACCTGTTGCTACTTCTTTAGAATTAGACAGCCTTATACACATTAGTTGCAATTCAGTGGAAAAATCCACTATTAAATATCATGTCATGGTCTCAACAGGACAATTTGATGCAACCAGGATTTGAACTCACAACCTTCCAATCAACAGTGCCAAAGCCAATCTAATACCCAAACCTGGTTTACTACTGTATGTCCTCTTCCTGGTTACTGCTGAATTACTAAAGAAAATTCTCTTTACTGTTGGCCTGTATTCATTCAAATACAAAAGCTCCACAGACAAATTTAGGCACATTCACAAATGGCAGTTCCTTTTGTTTAAAGTCAATAGATTCTGCCCATGGATGAATGCACTGCATGGCCAGCAATTCACAGGACCTCAGTATCATCAAAACTTGTGGGATTATTTGGAACCGCAGACAACATACAAAAATGGCCCCTATTTAGTGGAACAGTAGTCTGAAATCTTTACCTGACTGGATTGGCTCTGTGATGAAAACAAGGAAAGGGCATAGCCAATAATTCAAGATCAAGCTCAAGATGAATTAATTTAAGTGAGGTTTTTTATTACAATGGACATCATCAATGAACATTTCCAAAAGTCTGAGTCTAGACCCCAGGAAGCAGCCATGAAGCCCTGAGGTGGGTTGTAACATGCTATATTTACTCCATTACATGTACTTTACAAGTAACTTTATGAACAAATTGTACTTCTGTGACTTGTTTTAAAACATGAGACCTTTTTACTGTAACTTGAATACATTTGTGAGATACCAGTACATTCCTCTACGCTTCTCCCGTTGCATTTCTAAATTAATTTAACTGATTTTACGTGATAATTTAAGTGTGTCTTAGCTCCATAAGAACCATAAGTCCACTTGCTAATCAAAAGCTTCTTACATGACTTTGTTTGACCAATCAACTATACAGTGTAAACGACAGTTAGCCTCATGTCAAGCCAATGTTTTCTCTACAGACTACCAAAACCAATCGTACATCGTGCTCTGCGTTCTGTGTCAGCCTAAAAATGTGGACCTTTCAGCATTCAAGGACTTAACATCCAACCTCAGTTTGATGGAGTTATCAGCTAACTGTGGCAGGAAGTGTGGTTAACAATACGAGCAACGAGTATCTTACATGATGTTAACTTTAAAAGTTGTTTTATTTTAGCTATGGTAAATTAACACCATAGTCAGCTTGCCAATACCTTCTCTAGATGCTGTTTGTGTTTGAATTTGAGTGGCCTTGTCTCTTGAGTCTATTTTTCGACCCTGTGCTGCAAAAAGAGAGTGCTGGTAGAAAATGTATTTGTTCATCTTGAATATGAAATCCAGAGTGTAATATCTTAAGTCCAAGAGTAAGTTTAAACCTATTAATGTTTATAGTTGTGGGTTTTATACAGGTTCTTATTTTATTTATGTTGATTCTTAAAAGTTTAACTTATTATTGTCTATTGTTTTAATAAGGTGAGGGAATTAGTCCTTATTTGAGTTTGCAAAGGATTATTTTAATTTTTGTCTATTTTAGTACATTTAAAAGTTCTGAATGATATTTGATTTCATGTTTGTATTACATACCTAAATAAGGCTGTGATTTGGCAGCTCTAGTTTGATTACTAAATAAGACCTCATGAAGTTACTCACTACTCAGTAGTCTTTGTACTAGATACTAAAAAGTTACGATTTGAATCGTGTTGATGTCACCATAATCGCAGAGATATTACATGCGTTCCTTCTTTCTATGGAGATCTAATATTGTTGTTGCATTGTTTGGTATTGGTTAACTTCAGAAATAAAAAAAGGAATCCCTTTTATTGAAAGTGAGATAACTAATCGTGAAAAAATCGAATTGCGAATTCAGTATCTTGAATAGAATTGAGTCGTGAGCAGAGTGCATCGTTACAGCCCTACTAGATACTTTCTTACGTTTATTCAAGTAATACTTTAAGTGACTACATTTACTTCTACTTGAGTAATTATTATTTTAAAGTAATGGTACTTTTCAGTTCAGTTTTTGGAAATATTTTTCCCTACTCACATCTTGAGAAGCACCCAGGAATAAACTTTAAGAGGCATTAAGGTCAAACATCAAACTCTTTCCCCTCTTTTTAAAACAGACAAGAGGATTAGGTTTTTGGCGTTATTGTCTAGTCGAATGAAAAGAAAATTGAACAATAATTGTTTATAAAGTACTGCAGTTTATAAAACAGTTTATAGTCAGCGAGTAGCATCTTGAGTATTTATTAAAGAAGAAATGACACAGAGAAAATCTGGTCATATGAATTTGTCCTTAAGGAAACTACTTCATTGTGGCTACTTCATTAACCAGTAGCAAGAGACGCTATTCTTAGATGTTCACCTACATAGACATTAATTACTAACCCATCACTCTAACTGTGCTACAGCGTTTTTCCACAAGATGTCTCCCTGCTCCTTTACACCCAGGAGTCTTGGGTCCAGTCACTGAGTGAAAATCAACTCAAATTGCAGATTTAAAACTGCAGGAATAACTATATGTTCCTGTGTAAAGAACCCTTAACTTGTTCACTACCATTGATGTTGTTATGCAGCATAACTGCAAATGAATTTTCCAGACAAACAAATAAAAGAGTCTAAAATACCTGTTTTGTTCTTATGGCGTAATTTCTAGATTTAATTAGGGTATATTGGTTCACTTCAGCAGCTATACCTGTCCAAAATTAATCCTATAAGTTAGTACCATTTCTGGTCTGCCAGAACACCTTGGTCCTTAGTGAGTCTCCTCAGGCTTCACGTCCACCTATTCCATAAACCGATTTGCCATTGCATATAATATTCTTATCCAATTTATAGCACAGAAATCTGGTTGAAATATTAATTTCCCTTACCTGCACTTTCAGGTTGTATTCTCAGACTTTGGTCTTTGGAACCTTCTGCAGAATCCACAGGTTTAGAAATACTCGACTTTGTTTTCGGAAAGAGATCCTGTAGCAGGACAGCATTTATGCCCTCATTCATGCTGCCATGTCGTATGAGCATGTGAATCACCAACTGTTGCTGAGTCCGGAATCCTTTTCCGCACTCCAGGCACTCGGAGGTCTTATTCTGGGAATTCTTCCGTCCGTGGCGTGACGAGGGCCGATATTCAGAGTCACTCAAACTCTCTGCGCTTGGATCTCCCATCGATGCTTGCCCCACATTTCTCTGGTGATCAGTGCTGGTGCTGCTGTTGATTTGGATTGCTGACCCTCGTCGCTTCTTGTTAGGGTTGCTGAGGGAGGCATCCAGTTGTTTTTTCCGCTTCTCCTGTCTCACTAGAACATATTCACCCTTGCCTTTGTCATAAGACACCTCTGCATCTGCTAGCCTCTCCTCCCATCCCAAGCCTTTCTCAGAAACCTCCATTACCCTACCCCTGGTGGCCAGATGCCAGGCCTGGTAGCTACTGACAGGGTCCAACTCTGGGATTCTCTTGCCAAGATTTCCCTCTGAGAGTGTCTCTGTCTCATCTACAACTCTCAGGTTCAGGCACTCTAGAAAGCGCCGTTTAGTGACCGGAGATGAAAGAACGGCAGCATTAGTAGGGTGCTCTTTATTTTTGTGGACTTGTTCATGTAGATGCAGGCTCTTGCGGTCATGAAAGAAGTTACCACACTTGGCACACAGTTCATATAAACAGACATCATTCACTAGTGAAGCTTCAACCTGGGCTACCTCATTCACAGTAGCAGGAGCTTCAGAGTCACTCTTTGGCTTGGCCTTGGTGCTGTGAGTTTTCATGTGGGTACGCAAGAACCAGGGCTCACGAAATCGCCGACCACAGATGCGACAGCCATGATCCAGGTTGTTCTGATGCTTCTTCATGTGTGCTTTAAGAAACCACGTTTGCGTGAACACTTGGTCACACTGATCACATGGAAACTCCCCTTTACACAGTTCATTCTCCTTCTCTGCCTCTTCCATACTAGGACCTTCCTCCATGGCAAGGTCTACCTCAGAGTGTTGTGTCTTTTGTATTTCTGCCTGCAAGTGATTCTCCTGCGAGGTATCGTGCATGTCCTGCATATGCTGCTCCAGGTCAGCCTGACTGCGGAGCCTCTTCCTACACAGCGAACACTGTTTGCCTCCCTCGCTGGATGTTCTCTCTTTTTTAACCCCTTTCTTTCTGCTTTTAGCAGCTGCTTCACCATTGGCCACCTTATTGCAGGCAGAGGTACTCTCTGTTGGGCTGGAACAACCACCCTGTTCCTCTGGTACACCTCCTTCCTTGTCTCCTACATCTTCTACCTCCTCCTCATCCCCAGTGCTCTGATTCATACTCTCCAACTTGTGGCTGCGAATGTGGGCCTTCAGACTCCCTTTTTGAGCCGACCGGTGCTGGCAGTGGGGGCATTTGTATGGCTTCTCATCAGTGTGCTTTCTCATATGCTGGGATAGAGAGCTTAGGAAAGAGAAAGTCCTGCCACACAGGTCACAGGTGTGGACCTGATTCTTCTCCTGATTTGCTTCTTTATGGGTGACTTTGCATAGGGAATCCTCTGAGGTGACTTCTTGCAGCTCGACCTCCATGCCTAGGTAGATTTTTCTTCTGTGCTACTATCTGTTGACCAGTTTGTCGCGTCCTACTAAATCTGCATCTGCTCTAGTCATACATCCTGAAGGAAAGTTGCCTTCACAATAACTACCATTGCTGAGTGTTTTCCAGTGACTGTGCCATTTTCCTCTTTGTTGTAACTTCTTCTAGAAATCATTTTACCTACAGGATACCTGCTTCATTCTGTGACCTGTAAAGAAGTAAGGAAAAAAGAACAACATTTTAAAATAAGCCAACCTAGAAACTAAATATATGTCTATGAACAGATGAGTAAGCAACAACAAGAGCCAGAGTAATGCTACTGGTGCGCACCTAGGTGTTGCTGTGATGATAAAGTATACTTGAGGGACATGTACCCCTTGGCACTCATGCTGTGAGCTCCTGTGTGCAGTTTGAATGTTCTCCTCATGTCTATGTGGGTTTACTCCCATATTACACAGACAAACCGTTGGCTTCTCCAAACTGTCCTAGTGTGGGTGTGACTGTGTGTCTGCATGTGCCTCCAACAGACCGACGCCCAGTGCAGTGTTCCCCTTTTGTGCCCTGTGCTGACAGTTAGACCCCCAGTTATATTGTATACAAACCTTTAACTAGGTTTGTATTTCAACTTTCTAAATCTATTTTGTGTGTGTTTGCCTTCTTTTGAGGGACAGCACAGTGGCTTGGTGGGTAGATCCTAGGTTCAACCCCAGGTGATTTCCTGTCTGTGTGGACTCATGTCCCATGTCCAAGTTTACTCTGGGTACTCTGGTTTCCTCCCTCAGTCCAAAGACATGCTTTACTTTAATTGATTATGCTTTAGTGCCCCTAGTGTGTGAATGTATGCGCCCTATGATGGATTGGTCCTCTGTCTAGGGTTGTTCCTGCCTTGTGCCCTATGTCACCGGATAGGCACCGGCTCTCCCGCGACCCTGTCCAGGATTAAGCGGATAAAAGAGTGAGTGATGATGCTATGTTTTGTTTTTGCTTCTGCAGTGCTTTGCTTTTAACTGGATTTGGACATCAGTGCAAAATCATATACCTGGCAACCCTATTTCTCAACCATGTAAATCACACATGCACACCAGCCCAAACCGAAAAAAGTAAGGTTTATTTGTGCATGTTTTGGTTTTTGTGCCAAAGAACACAAACTAGTTAAACAATTGTTTAAACCCTGTTTTTCTCCTCAGGAGCTCTGGCACCTATTCCCAGAGAACAACAAGTCATAAGAGAGCCCTGGACAGGATGCCAGTCCATCACAGGGATGGGTAGGGGTTGCTGGGGAGCCAGAGAAGATCCCCCAACTGGCCTTCCTGCCTCAGATATAGCCAGAAGGCACTGCTGGGACTGGAACCTGGGTTCCTGTAATGTTAGGGTAGCATATTAGACCACTGTGCCACCTGAACATCCTACACCATTATTTAAAAATTGGTCATTGACATGTATATTTGTTATTCTACAGATAAGGGCTTGGTCTTAACAGGATATAACACTGGAGCTCTGCAAAGCATGTTCTTGAGTGCTGGGTTTCTAATCAGGTGTAACTGCTGCTTGGTTACAACAAGTAGATAAAGCGTATAGAGCCACCCCTTTTTTATTCCCAGAAATAAGAAGTTCAGGTTTCATTTTAGCACTCGTATAGAGTTCTCATGTCGTTTGAGATGAAAGTGTTTTAAGATCAGATGCGGTTTAGAAAGTAACCCTGAAGGTGAAAGTGTGTAATATCTAAACTTGCATCAACAAGCAACCAGCTCATAAGCGTAATATAATGTAACGTAACTGGTGAAAGTGTTCATAAGGTAAAGTATTATGACCCATAAGTTAAAGGCCTTTCTATCAGGCATGTGTTGATTTATTTTCTCTATATCCATTTAAGATATGATAAGCACAGAGTAACTGGATATGGTGTATTAAACACAATGGACTCTATTGATGCACCATTTAAAAGAGAAGGAGAGAGATCAAGAGAGACAGAAGCAAACATTATAAGTATGTCTAATATTGTCAGAGCTAGCTTTAGGGCCTGGGTGAGGAGCTGCCTGACTGCACCATGTGAGCTCTTCTAACAATCTGATATGTACAAAGAGACAGAAATACACTGAGCTTCTAATGTCCAGACCAAGGGAATACAGCAAGTAAATATGCCTTTTTATAGAATATATATAGAGGCATCGTTTCCACAAGCTTCTGCAATGTCACAACATTTATTTCTGTCCAGAGTTGGATTCATTTTCCCCAAGATCTTGTATTAATGATGGGAGATTTGGACCACTGCACAAAGTCTTCTCCAGCACATCCCAAAGATTCTCAATGGGGTTCAGGTCTGGACTCTGTGGTGGCCAATCCATGTGTGAAAATGATGTCTCATGCTCCCTGAACCACTCTTTCACAATTTGACCCTTCTGAAACAGATGAACATTTTTTCCACGACCACAGGATGTGTCTTTCAAAATTGCTGTTTAACAAATGAGAAGCTCCTCACTGCATCAGTTAGGGTTAAAGAATTTGTTGCCAGCGGAAACATCATCACCAATGCAGTACTTATCCGATGGGAGGCTCTTTTTTGAACTATTTAACTATTTCCTCAGTTACATACAGTTGGTGACCTGTATATATTCCTGTTTAGATGTTGTTGCTTTTTTTTTTATTCAAAGCAGTCACATTAGATACCTGTACTGGTTGTGGGGGCGCTACTTTCTAGCGTGTCTTGGACAGTGGTAGTCTGGCCCAGCCCATCCCTCTCCAGGCTACACACTTACACATTCATTCATACCTGGGCAATTTTAGAGCACCCAATTAACCTAAGGCATGTCTTTTGAATTTGGAAGGAAGCCAGACTACACAGAATATACTCACTCGGACATGTGGAGGCCATGCAAACTCCACACAGGTGGAGTACAAGGTTGGAATCAAACCAGGGCTCTGTGGAGCTGTGAGGTGACCGTGCTAACCACATGCATCACCATGCTATCTTACCATCCTGTTACACTGGAGTATAAATATGATTTCCTCCAAATTTCCTTAGTCATTCACCAACATGGGAAAAAACAATACACAATTACACAAAGGCATTCGAGGTTATGTTAGCAAGGGGGTCCTGCATAAATAAGTGCCAATAAGTAGGGATGTAACGATAAACTTTGCTCACTATGCGATTTGATTCACGATACTGAGTTCATGAGTCGATTTTCTCATGATTATTGATTATTTATGTTCCTTTATAACTTTCTGTCGTGTAAACTCGCTGTGGTGACCCCTGATAAAGGGAGAAGCCGAAAGAAGAAGAAGTAGAAACAATGAAAACAATGCTTTTTAACATTACAACTTTCGTCCCTTGCAATTAAAATACATTACTAGAAGCATTAGGTTTAAAATTGTAAACAAAATGCCCTATTCTATCAGTGCAATACCTCTGTACAACATTGTTTATATTTAATTCTTCCTAATTGTTGTATCCTAATTTCATTGTACAACGTACAATGACAATAAAGGCATTATCTTAACTTATCTTACTGTAGCTTCACCATAAATTAAACAAAAATATTCCTTTTTATTTCTGAAGAATAACAATTCCAAATAGTGTACTTTTCTTGATAAAAATGTAAATAATCAACAGAAACTTCAGTCCCCTACAATTAAAAGAAATTAGGATTCTCACTGAGAATGGGATATGCATCTTAGTGTTCAAAACTGGAAGTGCAATATATGGCGGCAAAATCAACAACGCATTATCCAATTAGACAATGCATCGTCCAACCCGACAACAGACAACATCCTATTTTTGCGTTGTGGTGCATCGTGTCACCATGCATTGTTACACCCCTATCAATGACTGTGACACATTTTGTTGAGCAAAAAATTAAATACAACCCTATATTTTTTAGAAACTTACTTCAATTAAAGATTAGATTGCCTCAAATTTTCTAAAGTGAGAACGTAATATATTGTGGCACTTAACTATTTTAGCTCTACTTAAGTATATGTATTTTCACAATGTGTGTGTGTATGTATGTATGTGTGTGTGTGTGTGTACATGCCTTTTTTATGAACAGTGATACCAGTCTCATCCTAGTCCCATTTTCCTGTCATAGTCACAATGAATGATGGCCATGTGCTCAGACTTAAATTGTGTGTGTGTGTGTGTGTGTGTGTGTGTGTGTGTGTGCCCGCACTGAGGCGGAAAGAGCTTCATTCCCATTGAGCAGGAGAGGAGTCAGTTGGGACGAAGCCTAGGGGCCAACCCCTCTCTCTTCCAACAATCAATAATCCATTATAAAACAACTGCATTTCACCACAGACTTGCACAGAAAAGCACAGCACTTCCCTGACTAAGAGAAAACTGACTGAAAAATACTGATATAAACTCACAACAGTTCAGGTTTGCCCATGAGAGGAAAATAAGTCATGTGTGTGGATCACAGTGTTTCCACAGGGTTTATGAAAAAGATGACTTCAAGTATCCCAGTCTACACATTAACATTTTGTTTCCATCAACAGGATATCAATGCAAATTTGCTGACACGGTGTTTGGTTATTTGGTACACGAACAAAGAAAGCATCCAGTTCCAATGCTATTGGGGCACTAGGGAGGTGTGTACACACACACTAAGACATACACACAATAAAGCACACACATAAACACACACGTACACGCCAAACAGCAGCAGTGGGGTTATTATTGAAACGTGCTTGTTCTCGGAGGGCTTACCTCAGCACTGCTGACCTACTTATCCCTAGACAGTTGAGCTCATCTTGGGCCTCTATGAATGCAGGATCAGTGCATTTTTCAAAGTGAGCTTCTGTTCGTGTGTGGGTGTGTGCGTGTTTGTGTGTCTTCTCATCCAAATGTACCCAGATGCTCAGAGAGAGTTACTCAACTACAGTGTGACGTTACCTAGGACACTAGGACAGGCGAGGCTGGAGAAACACAAATTACTAGAGACAATCCAAATGTCCTGTTAGATATGACTGCATTGACGATTTAATGCTTTATTTTCTTAATACCCTAAAAATCAAGAAACAAGGCATTGGCTCAGGGAATACATATTACCACTGATGCAAGCCAGTTTTTAATATGTTCACAACCACAATTGCTTTCAACTGTTTCAAATGTTTTAGGTATGAGTGGTGAAAGTGCTGTTTTAGCATTTTCTGACTTTGGTTTTAAGGAGCTTGCTAATGGTCATTTTAACTCTGGATCTCATTTACATTTGGTGATGTGTCATTGATTTATCATAATTAGCATTTCATTACCAGGAAGTACTCGTTAGTGCCAGTTATCGTACAGAACCTTCTCAGGATGCTATTCCCCGTAGCATTCCATTCCACTTCCAAAACTACCTAGAGGATTTCAAATCTCCAGTCCACAATTGCATTGTGTCTCACTACGGAACTGTCAAAACAGCTCATGTCTGTACCTCCTCCGAGTAGCAGGGGGTAAGCCAGCCATTGTTATGGGTCCGGCCTGTGCTAGGACTGCATCTGAAACTCATCTTTACTGGGAGACAAAGGATGTCTCTCATTTAATTCCTCATGTTCCAAGTTTTAGTACTACAGGATTTGTGTTAAAGCAAGAAATAATTGTTAGCTCACAACAAAGTGCTCCTTGGTTGGAAAATTCGAATGCGTACATATCCTGATGTGATCGTGAGATAAAATGGAGGGGAAAAGACACAAAAGTTTCTATTCAGGCAGCGCGTGGAACTCGGTGGTGCTGCTTGCACATGGTGAAGGCTTCCTTTGTTCACTCCTGTATGTTAACTACACACTAAACACATCATTCATTCATAATACAAATATACATGCTGGATAAAACTTAGAGATTATTGTTTCATGGTTCCCACTAAGCATCAGGACACGACAACTATTCATTCAGTCACCAAGAATTTGTGAAATGCATCAAACCAGTATCCACAGAAATATTCATAACCTACTTTACATTATAATGAATCTTTCAGTGACTGAGTTTAAAGCATTGCGATTACGTGCACAGTTTAAACTACTGACATTCCAATCTTACTACAGTCAGTGTGGTTCTTCACATAATGAATACTAACATACAAGACATAATGCATATGAAACATGAATAATGTGAAACTCATGGGTTCATGATACATACTTATGATGACTTATGATGGATTTGTCAGAATGTATCTCCTTCGTAAATCAGGGAGCACCTGTACAATACAACTCCATTAATGCATGTCATGCCTTATACACTGTGGATTTTCTGTGGGTCTGGAACAGATTCATTCAATGTACATTATTCCTCATGGGAAAAATGATGGGGGCTTGACAAGTCTTCTGGGATGAATTAGCAACAAGAAAGTTGAGCTTTCAAGCTATGTACAGGTTAGTTTTGGGCTGTTCTGGTCAAAATTCACTAAAGCTGTCACTTCTGAAACATTTGGTAAAGTTTTGCGAGAGGAAAAATCGTTTCAAAACAGTATAAAATAACAATATGAACACTGACTGTACTTCTACTAGATATGGGAAGCTTAAGATAAGTTAAGATAATCCTTTATTTGACCCACAATGGGGAAATTTACAGCTTATAGAAGCAAAGAGAGATGTAATGTAAACAAGTGTAAAGAATAAAAAAAAAATTCCTGTGAACATGTATAAACGTAATAAAAATACAAAACATAAAATAGAAAATATATAATATCAGTATATACAAAGGTATGCAGTGTTATATTAAGTATACTTATACATACATACCAGTGTGTGTATATATACATCTTATCTATAAATACCTATACATATATAGATCACATCAGAAATGGCACATTGGACATATGGACCAGTGTTAAATTTGACAGCCAATTTTAATTTAGTTTTAGTCATAATTTAGTCATCTGAATTGTTTTTAGTTTTAGTCTAGTTTTTGTCGACTAACTATAATAAGATTATAGTCAATTAAATCTACAGTAGCTTTAGTTGAGTAAAATATGAAATGTAAACGTTGCAATATGTAAATTCTGTTTTAACATTTCCTTTTTAAGATGAAACATATACATGCATGCATTGATAATAAAAGGATACATTAAATTGGTTATTACTCAAAATTTCCACCATAGAGCTGCTTCAGACTCGGTGTGGACATTCAGCAGATAGTCTAGAATAGAATCAAGTTGGAATGAAATATATATTATAAGATATAATTAAGATATAAGATAAGCTCAGGTCTGTATGCATGCATTATAATAAAAGTGTACAGTAACGTGGTCACCAAAACTCAATTTCCATCAAAGATCTGCTTCAGACTCTATGTGGACACTCATGAGATATTATAAAATAGAATCAACTTAGAGTAAATGATATATTATGAGCTTTATTAAACATATAAGGTCAGAAGATCGGATATATGTGCTGCTCTATAGGCATTTATTCATAATTACAGTATAAAATGGAGTTATGTTACCCAAATACTCCTTAAATATAATATGAACACTTTTCAGACAAAGTTAAAATACATCCACGTCCCAAACTGAAAACATATTTTAGTCCGTACGTTATTTGCATTTAGATGCTGATAGCTTGGCGGCAGTTTCAGGATGACATGCCTGCAGATTTATTGTATCCACTTTATTGTACTTTTACCGGAGATGGCGCCCACACGGTTCACAAAGACTCTTGTTTTCCTTAATATCGAATGAGAAATGTGACAATATATCGACTCTCCTCTTTCTCCCAGGTGTTGACATTGTTGAGCTAGTACCATCTTCCCGGGGTCATATCAAACGCCACTGATTGGATCGCTGCCCAACTCATCCCGCCTTTCCACATATACACACATACTATATTATGGTTGGATCTTCTCCTAACTTGTCAGATCTGATTGGATGTCGTCTCTGCCAAACATTTTCGTCTCGTTTTTATTCGTTGACTTAAGTGTCAGTTAATTTCGTCCTAGTTTTTATCATTTTTCAATTTTAGTTTAGTGATCGTCTCGTTTTCGTTAGAAAAAAAGGGGCGTTGACGACAACTATGACACAAATCATTCACCAACAAAATTAACACTGATATGGACAAAGATTTTGGAGAAACAGCCACACAAAGTTCAAAATGTATTCAACCTATATATCGAGATCTTGGAGTCCAGTTAGGCTTAAATGTAAAAAATTATTATTGTATGATGTTCAATTATTTTTCCTGCCTGAAAACAACGTGTTCAGGAATACATTTTTGCACTCTCTTTGTGCAACATTTATGTAAACCATATTGTTAAAAGCCCTTACGTAAGCCTTCGAAGCTGCATTTCCCAGTTAGAGATTTTGTTGGTGTTTATTCTATGACGGAATGCTTGTGATTCTGATGGTTTCCACAGTAGCTGTTACACAAGGAGTCTTTTTCATCTCCCTCCCTATGTTCTGGGTTCTGCATTTCATCTGATACATCTGCAGTAGCAACCTCTCTCTCTAAGGTAGGCTGTCCATTCTGACTCAGCATCAGTCTTCACTAGACATCAATGCGTCTTATCACTGAGCAATTAAGTCACGAGTCTCAACATTAATTATGCACAATATGTTTGAGGAAATCGTTTGAAAAAAAATAAGATGCGTTATTTATTCCTCGGTTTTAGAGAGGGATTTCTTGACCCCCAGTAATGTATAACAGGAGCAAACAATGCTACACGTACACATACAGACTGGAGTAACACATGTAGGGTTGTATCTCTGACATGCAGGCCTATGCTGGTGCTCTATTCTTTCTCTGTGTGCTCCTTTCTCATGCCGATGAATAGCCATGTCCAGTCAGCTGTTCACACATTTATTCAACCTGACGGCCAGACCAGCTCAGCACAAACACCCCATGCTCTGGACACTGCTCCTTTGCTCCAAGCCTGTGAGTGTGTATGTGTGTGTGTGTGTGTGTGTGTGTGTGTGTGTGTGTGTGTGGGAGGGTGTGTGTGGTTTTGTGTGTGCTTTCCATTAATGTGTACACCACTGTGTTTGTATGTGATTGTGCATGATGCATGCGTGGGGTTTTGTCACTGGGGATAAAAAGACAAAAAGCTACACAGCTATGTGCCTCTGCATGTGTGTACGCTATGTGTGTGTTTGCGTAATCACTACCACCAAAGGCCAAACACATATGCTCTCACTATCACACAATGCCTATGCCAAAATCTTCACATTTAACTCATGCACACAGTGTATAACTGTCCCGTACACTGAATGTGTAATGATTACAGATTCACTTGGGATGACTAGCTATAAAGAAACACAAATCTAACAGATGTATATACCTACAATCACACATCCTGCACCAACAAAGCAGCATCTCATGGGAAAAAAATGTAACAGATACAGTAAAACCTGAGTGTGACTCGTTTCAGCCGATGCTCGATTCACAATTCAGTACACAGTGATTCAGATTCACAATAGCCATTGCTCAGTGAAGATCTGTGTTATTTTCAGTGTTTTTATTTTTTTGTACATCTACAGTACTGTATTTTTAGTACAAATAAGTCTCCATAGGTCCTAACAAGGGTTGTATTGACTGCCGACTGAAAGGGAAACCGGAACTTAATGCTCCAGAACACAGGCTGCAGTTCACCAGTACAGTAAGTGTTTTGCTTTTACTTTTCACTTTCAATCCATTACTCACTAAAGGACATGAGATTTTTCAACACTATTATAAAATAAGCTTTGTGTTAATGATTTTGGCCAACTGTAGGTTAATGTAAGTGTTTTAAACAGTAACTTACTTATCATTACTTATCAGGACCGCTCTACCAAACACTCATTAAACTCCTCAGTCCACGATATATTAAACTTATGATCCATTTGTCAACACATATCCCCATCATAAATCAGGGAGCACCTGTACAATCTCCATTAATGCATATAATGCCTTATACAGTGGATCTGGAACGGACTCATTCAATTTATATTATTACTTATGGGATAAATGTGCTCGGTAATCCTCATTTTAGGTTCCTGACAAACCGTATGGAATGAAATAGCGACGAGAACCAAGGTACCACTGTGTTTGATTATTCTACACATTTTATTTAAGACGTACTCCAGCATTCATTAACCTAATATGCAGCTTATGCAGAAACATAATGTATGTAAAATGGAGTGCTGTCTGGTAGGGGCTGGCAATTTTTTCAGGCAAAATCATGAGCTACAATATTATCATGATTATTTATTATTTCGGATTTTTAGATTAATCTACAACTAAACACAACAACCAAACTAAATTATCTACTAATAACAAAGAACAGAGAGAAAATAACTACAACAACCATTGTAGCTGGAAAATAGAAAATAACTACAAGAACTACAAGAATCATGTTAAGCAAACTTCAAGCAAGTGCATTTCCCAATATAATGTGTTTAAAAAAACAGAAGTGTAAAAAATTAAGTGTAACCGCTATGTTTTAGGTGTCCACAAAAAAGATAATAATAACTAAAAAATCAGATATTGCTTTGAAATCTGGTTAGACCATAAATTACTTGTAGTAGCAATAAGCATACTGGGGGACTGTGGTGGCCTAGTGAGTAAGATACTGGACTATGGACCAGAAGGTCCAGGGTTCAAATCCCACCTCTGCCAAGCTGCCACGGTTGGGTCCTTGAGCAAGGCCCTTAATCCACAATTGCTTGGATTGTAAGATTGTACCAATTGTAAGTCGCTCTGGATAAGGGCGTCTGCTAAATGCTGTAAATGTAAATGTAAATGCATACGTTGATCATTTTGGATTCAACCATGTGTGTATTTTGCACATGGTTGAATGCAAATCAGAGGGACTCTGACATTAAAAAAGATACTAGTGATATGGTAACAAGGAACAACTATTTATAGAAGAAACTTAAAGCACTGTTGTCGACCGTTTGGATGTATGTCAGATGCTTGAGAAGATAAACTCTCATGGCATCACTGATATCTTGTTTGCATTGAGCTCATTGTTTAAAATCCAACCAGTTCCATATAAGTGATGATGACTTTTTATCGTGTGTTTTGTCAAGCAAACAAGGAAGGTGCATATTCTAAAGTCCTGTCCACTCTTGGCTATTTTTGGTTACTGCTTTTTCTGTCAGGGAAAATGCAAGCTGGACTAGCAAACAGAGTAGTGTGTCTATTTGTTAAAACATCGCGGAAAGCCACGTCAGCATTTTCAGTGCAAGTGATAAAACTGTGGCAGTTCTTGTCATCTCTCTGTCAAGGCAGATCGTGGAGACATTTCAATCATTCATGGTCTAAAATCATCATATAACCCACCATTACTATAAAGGTATACTTAAATAACATACAGAAAAATACTAGAGCATTGCAGTAATATATATATATATATATATATATATATATATATATATATATATATATATATATACCATAACAATAGGTCTTGTTCTTGAAATTCCCCTAGTAATTGTCATACAACATTTTTGTCAGCTTGCTACTACTCCACTATAAGCCTGTATGGGAACCATTAGCTTTAGTGGTACTAGTACCATGATTTAGATACTGTCAATAAACTTAGCAACACCTGTACCTAGAATGTTTCAATAGTCATGCCTTTAAATAAAACGGCTAACACATATATCATAAAAACTGTAGCATGGCTGAACAGTCTCTCCCCTGGATCAGAATGTGAGTGTGAGGAGGGTGCGATGGGCATCTGCTGATAGGATTATAGCACTGCAGTGGCTTATGCTCCACTGAAGCACATTAACAAAGAGTCTAAAAGTAGGCCTGCAGGTTCAGGTCTTTGCTCCTTTATGTGTCCAGTCTCCTCACCACACAGTGAATGTGAGCAGATAGGCATCTGACCTGTAGATATTCAGTATGAATCATGCACTACACAATTTACGAAAGCTTTCTCTACCTTCCTGCAGTAGTGCTGATGAGAGCCACTCCCAAAAGCCGAGTGATGAGTAAGGATGACTTTTCTTTCAAGCTGACCGGTATCCTGACTGTTGCTATTAGATATGAACAAACTACTGTTTGACTGTTTGATCTTAAACTAAACATATCTCAATTTTCAGTAACCTCTTCACCCTGATCATGGTCCTGGTGGTCCATCATTATCATTAATGCAACCACATCTACAGGCAAGTTAGAGTACCCAGTCCACCCACTGGCACATTTGTGTACTATAATATCAATATTACTGTATATAGACATTTCATCTACCCCTATCCTGTCATGTGTAAATGTCAAATGTCAATTTTACACTGGGCTTAATGAATTTTACCATATTGCAGATACGCTGATACACCTAAAAGTGGTACAAATGGTAAACAGACACTCTCATAGTACTCACAGAAAAGTGCATTATGTTTGAAAATATCACAACATCAGTACTGTATAGATATGTACATCTACCCTACAAGATGGCCTCTTTGTTTGTGGCGGCAGTCCACGTAAAGAACAAACCAAATTTAAAATGGAGGGTATTGGTATAAATGTGACATCCCAGTGTTACTTTGGGCTATGATATTCATTTTATCAAATCATACATACTACAGGTGGTCCCCAGTTATGCCGCACTCGACTTACCAAACCGATCTTACGATGCTATTCCTAATAAATATATAATAATCTGGTTTCGACATAAACTGCGGAATCGAAGTTATGATGTGTAGGAGGTATGGGACCATCGGGGTAGGTACCAGGTGCAATCCGGGATTACTTTTTACTATTGTCCTTGCTGCGGCATCTGTTTTTTAATATTAAGAATCAAGTTACGATGAAAATCGACTTGCACCACGCTGTAGGAACAGATCTGCATCGTAATCCAGGGACTGCCTGTACAAGGTAAATCAGTTAGATTCTATAGCTTTAAGTAATTCTTGGAAATTTTACTAAGGGCTGTTACTTGGCACACAGCTACAGAAAGCACTAGTGTTTATTACAGTTATTTTTTATTAAGATGATATTTTAGCACTTTTCCACGTTTGAACCCCTCTTCTTACTGGTTCTGAACCAGTAGGGACAGAATGACAGTCTATTGCAGGGCTGGCAGGGATTGTTGCTGCAGGAGGATCATCTGCAGGCTTCCCCTCCCACATTATTAACACCCGACCCATCGGGATTTGTGGGCTATGCTATAGATTGGATGTTCAGACCCTAGCAGGTTCTGGTTGGATTGTGTTCTTGGGCTATTGCTTATTTGTACTAACATGAGGTTTTGTCTACTACAGTGCCTTGCAAAAGTATTCGGCCCCCTTGAACTTTTCAACCTTTTGCCACATTTCAGGCTTTAAACATAAAGATATGAAATTATAATTTTTTGTGAAGAATCAACAACAAATGGGACACAATCGTGAAGTGGAACGAAATTTATTGGATATTTTAAACTTTTTTTAGAAATAAAAACTGAAAAGTGGGGTGTGCAAAATTATTCGGCCACTTTACTTTCAGTGCACCAAACTCACTCCAGAAGTTCAGTGAGGATCTCTGAATGATCCAATGTTGACCTAAATGACTGATGATGATAAATAGAATCCACCTGTGTGTAATCAAGTCTCCGTATAAATGCACATGCTCTGTGGTAGTCTCAGAGTTCTGTTTAAAGCGCAGAGAGCATCATGAAGACCAAGGAACACACCAGGCAGGTCCGAGATACTGTTGTGGAGTACTTCCACTTCCACTTCACGATTGGTGTCCCACTTGTTGTTGATTCTTAACAAAAATTACAATTTCATATCTTTGTGTTTGAAGCCTGAAATGTGGCAAAAGGTTGAAAAGTTATAGGGGGCCGAATACTTTTGCAAGGTACTGTAAGGAGAATACAAAGCACCTCTGTAAGTCGCTCTGGATAAGGGTGTCTGCTAAATGCAGTAAATGTAAATGTACATGCTCATCTGAACCCTTGAATTCTGGAAACTCCCACAACTCTGATGGAGATAAGCAGGGAGGAAAACGGGTATATAAATAAATAAATGTAGCTCAAAGTGGGAAAATAAATAATAAAACATTATATCAGCTACTTGTTACTTCAGGTTACAATGGAGTTTTGGAATAGTCTCACTCTCAGAAAACTCTCATGCACCATGTAGAACACAATACCAGTACTGCATAATTATATCACAAACCCTATTCTGAAAGGTGGCTTAAGTATCAAAACGGAGCTAATGTCAACAAGTGTTTATGTGCATTTGTGTTTGAAGAAACAGAGCCACCAGGTGTACGCTTTATGTAATACTGCTCTGTTCCCTACAGTAGCATGACGCAACACTGGCAAAGTCCTACCTATACCTAGAAACCTACTATATATAGCCGCGTTGACACCAAACAGTTGTAGGGATTAATTTGGGAGGAACTACCAAGAGTAAGATAAAGGAGGCACAGTGCTAAGAACTATGAAAAAGTTCCATTGGTGCGAAAGCATCTTATGTAAGCACAAATACACAACAACATGTAGACTTATAGAAAGAAGGTAAGTAGCCATTCTGCTATGTCTGCATACTGTCGAGTTTAAAATAGTAAAATCCTTGCTTTATATGTATGTACCTTTCTTAAACGTACTATCATGTTTAATCAACTTCTCCTTTTGTCTTAGCAGTGGCACAAGCACACGGTGTCTCGTTGATGCTCTGGTTTGGGGGCGGACTGTAATCTGGTGGCATTAACTTGCTCTCTGGAAAAGCTCTCTCAACAGGGATTAGATTATCATGGTAAGGTCAGCTCAGACACAAATACACCCTCTCTCCCTCAGTCTTTCTCTCCGTCTCTCTCATATGCACACATATAAGCACCACCGTCCCCTTTAAAGATAGTAAACTTGAACTGATAGGTATTCTTAACTTTTAAACCAAAGTGTGAGAGCTGAAAAACGTTTATTACAGCTCGAGTATGTAATGTAATATTATACACAGAAGCCACATAACTAATATATCATGGTATTATATGCTGGGACTCCTAGTGTGTGTCACAAGGCATTCAACACTACAAAGTCACCAACTACCATCTACAAAGGTGGCCAGGTTCACCCACCAGCAGTAGTGACTTGCTAGCTGAAGACCTCAGATTCTTTTTCATCCACTTTGAGGTGGACAAAGTAGATAATGGGTCAATGCTGTAGCCAGCTACCAACAGCTAGGCACTCAATGTCAGCACAGATTATGTAAGGAGAGGGCTCCACACTACCAAACCAAGGAAGCTAGCCAGTAGATATGGAATTTCAGGGACGGTACTTAAGATCTACTGCAGAGACGTCTTCATGTCACAGTGGTTGTACCATAATGCTTGTCTGCCACCATCGTACCTGTTCCCAAAAAAGACATCAATCAGTAGTCTCTGTATTACTGTAACCATTACTGTGATAAGAGCTTTCAAAGATTGGTTCTTTAGCACAATACACCTATTCTACCTACCCGAACCAACACCAGTTTGCCTGCACAGAGAACAGGTAAACAATGTCATCAACACAGCCCTCTATAATGCAGTGGCCCATCTTGAACACCAGGGCAATATACTCCAGACAGAAATGTAGTCACCTAGCATGTTTAAGATCGGCTCCTGCAATGGCATTTCACCAGGATGACATCCACTGTTTGTAAAAATATTCATAGATAGGGAAGAGGTGGTACAGTGCAGCGAATGTCTCATTCTATGTGTGGAAAATGGGTCACAAGGCAAATGTTAATGATTGACAAAAAGGAATGATTGCATTTGGGTATGCCAAAGGCCATAATGGAAAAGAAGCAGCTGAATTTGCAGGTGTATTGAACCATATGGTCTTACAAGTCTACCAGCAGCGGCAAAAATCCTAGTCTACAGGAAATTATCCTCAGAACATGTGGAGGTATTAAACACTATTAGATACGTTTCAGTCACAGGTGACAAATTTTTATCCAGTAAGGATAAATAAGGATACAGTTTTTGAACTACACCTCCACTTTCAACACAATTCAAAGCAGAACGGTCACCAAACTGCTCAACCTGGGTGTTCAGCATGCAAGCAGGTAGACTAAGTACTGTTGCGCTAGGGAATTGTCACTCCATGACCCTGGCTCTCAACACTGGAGCTCCACATGGCTGTGTGCTGAGCCTCTTATTTCATTGTTTTTACACTTACCACTGCGTACCAACCCACAGCACAAACACTAACATTAAGCTTGCAGACGATACCATTGTAGGATGATGCACAACAGTGATGAGTCTGCCTGCAGGGAAGTGGTCTGCAAACTGTCACAGTGGTGCTCCATGAACAATCTGCCACTTAACACCTCCAAAACCAAAGAGATGATTATCAGCTTCCGGAAAAAGAAGGCAGACCCTGCTCCACTCTACACAAATGGAGACAGAGTGGAGAGTGTACAGATTTATATTCTCAGGCTCTCACTTCTCCCAGGATCTCAAATGGACTGCCAATACCGCTTCTCTGGTGAACTAGGCACACAAGTGGATTTACTTCCTAAGAACACTGAAGAAGGCCGACGTGTCCAAGCAGCTTTTGTTGTTCTTTTACCACTGCTTCATATAAGGCATACTCACCTACAGCATCTCAGTTGGTATACTGGCTGCTAAGAAGGCTTTCCAGAGTCCTCAAATCAGCCCAGGAAATATGATACTGTATATGCAATATGAATGTATGGACATAGGCATGTATGGAATAGGGGACTGCGGACCCTGGGAACCCTGAACCCTGGGACTGCGGTAGCCAAGCGGGTAAGGTACTGGACTATGGACCAGAAGGTCCAGGGTTCAAATCGAACCTCTGCCAAGCTGCCACTGTTGGGTCCTTGAGCAAGGCCCTTAACCCATAATTGCTTGGATTGTAAGATTGTACCAATTGTAAGTCGCTCTGGATAAGGGTGTCTGCTAAATGCTGTAAATGTAAATGAATAGGGAACTTGACATTTTTAGTTGGTATGATGACTGAATGCTCCTGTGGGAACAGTTTATTGTGTTAATATGTGTGATGTTTGTAGTGTATTTCATTCATTCATTCATTTGATGTCTTATCCGCTTATCCTAGTCAGGGTCGCGATGAGAGCCAGTGCTTACACTCACACACACACATTCACACTCTAAGAGGCACTTTGGAAACACTAATACACGTGTCTTTGGAGTGTGCGAGGAAACCAGAGTACCCGGAGAAAACACACAAGCACTGGGAGAACATGCAAACTCCACACAGGCGGAGCCCGGGGTCGGGATCGAACAGGGGATCTCAGAGCTGTGAGGTGACAGTGCTAACCACTGCACCACCGTACATTTACATTTACAGCATTTAGCAGACACCTTTATCCAGAGCGACTTACAAGTGATACAGTCGTACAATGGGGATTAAGGGCCTTGCTCAAGGACCCAACAGTGGCAGCTTGGCAGAGGTGGGATTTGAACCCTGAACCTTCTGGTCCATAGTCCAGTACCTTAACGGCTAGGCCACCACAGTCCACCACCGCGCTGCCCCTTTATAGTGTATTTATGTAACTTTATCATTTCTAAAACCATGGGGTACTGCACCTTATGTTTCGTTGTACTGCTGTGCAACGAAAGTAAAGCATTCTAGGTTAGCATCACTGCTTAATTAAGATCCCCTCTTTTATGGAGTGTATGCATTTAGGGCTCTTATCTGGCTCCAGCACCTCTGTGTTTTTATATACAAAATAAGAAAGCAATATTAATAAGCTAGTTTTAATTATATGATACTTATTTGTGTGTAACATCCTCTCCAAAAACCCAAATGGCTCATTTTCTTTGATGGTAGCGTAATTAGATTATCAGTCACGTTTTGTATGGTGACAAAAAGTCAGCTAGATAAGACAAGATAGAAAAGGTAAGCAGGTCTTTTTCATTGATATCATATTATATTTTGACTTATTTACTACTGTATTAGGTGGAGCACTTGGAGAATTGTTCTGTCTACTCATTCCGGGACCTTTTCACTCCCTGCCTGCTTGCTGGAACACTCGTCGCTTGGTGTTACATTACCTCATGTTTTACAAATTGAGCACTGGTTAGCATATATTCCAAGTTTAAGAGCATCTGCTAAATGGCAGATTCCCAGTGATGGGATATTGGGTGGAGTGTTTCAACATGGTGCTGTTTTATTTAGATAATTTAGATAAAGATCCTAAGGATTTTTGAGAGCTGTCAATATGTGAAGGGCTTTACTACATAAGGCCACTTAACCTTCAATAGCTTTGCAGACCAGTGTAGCATGGACAGGATACTGGAATCACACCAGCTGTACAATAACTACAACATATCTTTGTACTCTTAAATTAGATAAATGTAGCAAGGACAATGGAATGGACAAAATGAACTCTTATGGCTTAAGCAGTCCCAATATCCCCTCAGTCTTCTGGGCTTAGTGACCTTAAAGGCAGCCCATGTGGGACACACTTCCTCAGTGCAGGCTGCCGTCCTCTGTGAGAGTATCTGTCCTTGGCGAGAGACATGATCACAGGCATGGAGGCAGAGAGGGCCGACAGCCAGATACTATTCTCACGGCCCCATCCGTATTGTTTCACTCTCCATTTATTTATTAATGTCGAGTCACGCGGTGGTGTCCCTCTTCCAACGAATATTGTTTATCATAGCAGAACAACAAAGGTAGCTGTGGGAAAACAGTCTGACACATGTGCTCAGAATCATAAGAAGATGTCATTTCCTTTCCTCCAGCTAGAAATGATTCAGGCAGACACTGAATTGGATCTGTCCTAAAAATCATGTAATCTTAAAAAATGGAGAAATCCAGATTCCAGGTTTAAAACCATATGTGCTGCCTCTCTAGGAAGAACTGTATCTCCGTTTAGAATGTCTCGCAAGAAATCCAATACCATGAAAACCATATCCTCTTCTCCACTCTCTATCTGTTCCTGTGTTCCTGTGTCTGTTTAGAGGACCTATCTTTCCATCTCACTACATCCACCATCTGTTGTGTGAGTGGTAATTTCACTAAAAGATCTTAGCTCTCTGAATTTGACTTCCTGTTTATGAAGTGTGCTGCAGAGTGCAACAATAGGCCTGATGTTTTTTAGGCAGTCGAGTGAATGTCAAACACACCACTTACTTTCAGTTTGTCAAACGTAACTGAGCATATGACTTCAGAAACTGCTCTGGATTTCAAAAATCAGAGGTATAGTCAAAGAATTTTAAAAACTTTAAAGCATTCAGCACAATCTCACCCCCTGGTTGTGGTCACTGGCATAAGGCAAATTTTATCTCCACAAGGCTGTATCAGAGGTCCTATTATACTGCAGACTATTTCACACTACAAGACGTGTGTACATGTTTAGGAATTAAGCATATTTTTAAAATATCAGGCTTGCAATCATTTTTGACTAGAAGTAGAAGACCCAAGATCTACTGTGGTGGCCTAGTGGTTAAGGTACTGGACTCTGGACCAGAAGGTCCAGAGATCAAATCCCACCTCTGCCAAGCCGCCACTGTTGGGTCCTTGAGCAAGGTCCTTAACCCACAATTGCTTGGATTGTAAGACTGTATCAATTGCCAGTCACTCTGGATAAGGGTGTCTGCTAGATGCTGTAAATGTTATTTTAATTCATCTAAGAACTACTATCAAGTACTGTTTAAGCTCTGAAACATTCTCATTTGACCCTTGGTGAAGCCTTATACATTAGAGAGTGAATTACTATTACACAAGTTCTGATTATTCATGGAGTATAACAGCTCAGGGAAACTAATTTTGGTACCTGTGTTTTTGTGTAAATTTAGCAAAGCAATCATCAAATGCTTTCTCACATTTGAATTTCCACTCACATAACACCTCGAAAACAGCATACATCCGTTAGTTAATTCAAAGCTGGACAAATCTGTTAGGAAATCAACAAATGAACACAGGAACTGGCAGATATAAATGTAGGGTGGTTGACAGAAGCTGCTGACATGTATACAACCAGCCACTGTTTCCTGGATCTAGGAACATTTAAGCCAGTATCTCTACGAGATCATGCACCTCACTACCGGAGGGATTTGAGGCCACTCCAGATGGACGCCTACTGCCAAATTCAGTGGGATTATGCCGTTTAATCTCAGCCTGCCAAAGAAGTGAACTAATGCTTATATTCCTTTCCAGTCCAAGGACACCATTCTACATACAACAGTCCAGGACTAGGTAAAACAGGGTGTTCTGTGCTGGCTTGTATAAGAGTGGGACAGTGGTAGCTTTGTCCCTCCTCAAGAATGTGACATGAGCAGAACAGCGATGTATTTAATTCAGAAAATTGCAAATGACTGTTTAGTGACAAGGGTTGAGATTCAGCTCCTGGGAATGGAAACACACAATTCCTACATTCAAACCAGCAGCTCAAACAAGCAACGTATTGAGGGCATTTACATTAATAGGTATGTTGAAGGGAAGATGTAAGAATCTGTTTCAAAATACCATCATGACTTCACTCATTTGACTACGAAAGTCCCTAGAGCTGGGATTAACAATAAATGCTGCATGCTTTCTCACAAGGTCAGATGTTTGTCCATAGATAGGTTGATATTCTAGGTTGTGTTTTCACAAAATTGATAACACAAAGTGCTAAAAAAACATTCTGATCCACTGATTCCCAATAACATGACAAAATAGATACTTGTTTGCATCCAAATATGTATACGTGCATACTTAAACTGCTCTATAGGCAAAATAAAGGCATCTTAGTCAGCAGCCCAAACCGAGAAAGTGAACTAGCACTAGACATCCCCAGGCTCCAATTAGTACATATCCACTGCAGTCAGTTCACTGACAAATGACACTACAAATGCACCTCTCGGGTATCAAACATTTACCAGGTTCCAGAAAACAGAATGCCTTTTGTAAATAAAATGAAGAATGCCCCAGTAAAATGTTGTTGTGCGCCACTAAAATCACAGCGGTAGAAAGTCAATTTTATCTTGAATTGCTGAGCAGAACTACAGGACATGGGACGCAACTTCACCACAGGCACTACGTTTCCCATAATACAACCGGAATCTTTGAAAAGCCTGAGCTTTCGGTTTTCACATGGAGTAAGGGACACCCGCCAATATTTCAAAGAAAATCAGCCATGGTGCAGACAAGGTAATGATAGCTCATAGCTATATGTTTTGGCTAGCCACTTATAATCTATCAAAACTACATATTAGACCACTAAAGCCTAGCATTCATTAAACTAGAAAAGGCATCAGTTACGTTAACATAAAGTTAATGCAATTAATTGAAATTTTTTGGGTGTTTCCCAGTACAAGTAGTCTAGAAAAGCCTCTGATAAACAGTAAGAAACCTGCTTTCACTAGTGTAACTGATCGTGTGCCGAAAACCTTTGCAAGCTTGAAGTTCTGAATAAAAAAATATTCATAAAATGTACTATATCAAAGCCTAAAGCACAGACAAACGCCTTCTGCCTAACCTAAGAAAACACAAACATGTACGTTGCATCTTTTACCTGAATACATAAGCCGAACAGTTAAAGTCCAAACTAGCAAATATGTGAACTGTTGTAGTTTATATACACAAGACGAAGTCATGTCACAGAACCTTAGCTGGTGATTCAATAACAATTTAAAAGACACAAGTAGATTCTGGCCACAAGTAGTCTCTGGCCTTCTTTCAGGACTTTCATAAAATTTCAAATTCATTGCTTCTCCAATGATTTCAAGCTTTCCACTACCTGGAGAAACAAACCAGTATCTAAGATTCTCCCTCTTGACGTCTTAGTACTGGTATGCAGTGGATTTTTTTCTCTCAGACATAAGATATAGCCTATATCTTATATATAGCTTATATCTATGGAAGATTTTATGTATAGAAGTTGTAGCCACAAGAGTTTAACTCAACTGTCAACAGAACATTTTCTGAGAAACACAGAATATTTTTTGTGGGTTTTCTGAATGACATTTCTCCAGTTACACCACCACATTAATTAGATACCTCACTTCTTCTTCTTCTTCTTCTTCTTCTTCTTTCGGCTTCTCCCTTTATCAGGGGTCACCACAGCGAGTTAAACGTTTCCACCTCACCCTGTCCTCCACGTCCTCTACTCTCACCCCAACTCCCTGCATATCTTCATTTACCACAACCAAATAACTCCTCTTTGGTCTTCCTCTCGGTCTCTTGCCTGGCAGCTTCATCGCCAACATCCTCCTACCAATATATCCACTATCCCTCCTCTGCACATGTCCAAACCATCTCAGTCTTCCCTCTCGAATTTTGTCTCCCAATTTTCCAACCTGTGCTGTCCCTCTGATGAGCTCATTCCTAATCCTGTCCACCCTAGACACTCCTAAAGAGAACCTCAACATCTTAATTAGATACCTCACTAAATCTGATAAACCCATGATAATTAGACTCCAATTAGTTATTGGAAAAGTACTTGGTCCAGAGGTTAACATACAGTAATCTAGCCTATATTTAAAATGCATATTCAGTACTGACACAAGTAAAACTCTGTGAGTTTAAAAAATGAAAACCTATGAACCCCTTAGTCCAGGCCCCTTAATTCCTTATGGACAATGCACATGTAAACTGAGCAACGGTTATGGCACTAAATAAGTGTTAATGCTATTCAATTTCTCTCATTATCACAATAAAGAGTAATAATAAAAATAAATTTTTTAACCTTGTACTTTACACCTCTGGTGGCTCTCCGGAGATAAGCAACAGACGGAGGTGTGGATGGTTTTAGCAATGATTATACTGTATGCCTACAGTTATTGAATTAAGCAAGTCACGTGTGCATGAGAAAGCCTTTGGAATGATTTCAAATCTAACCGATGCCTTGGTTAAATGTATGACATCATCAGTACAGTTAGTGGCAACCTGTTTCATTTGGAACATTGAACAGGAAGACGTCTGCACATTGCCATGCTATGTTGTGTGACCTGCTGTGGTGCCCTGCTTATTTACAGCTCTCTTGCACTGTTGCTATCTCTCTTTCCCCTCTCTCTCTCTGCCACTGCTGCCAACCAAATAGCGCCAAGCTCACCACCAGTCGCCAGCCTGACCAAGTGGCAAACACTACATTCAACACACATGCTTCAAAATACATGGCACACCAACTACATGGGTTATTGCTAGAAAATAACACTATTAACACTATTGTAGTTAAAGAGCAATAATTATTATTTATAAAAAAAGACTGCAAACAAAGACAGTACATGTATAGCTTGATTAAATGTTCATTTAAGTTAAGCAATTTTGTCTTATTTATTGTTATTTGTTTTCTCAGTTGCAAAAGAAATAAGTAAATGATATCGGGATTATATATCGACCATCGGTCACCCTGCCCTATAAATGTCGGCATCGGCCATTAAAAACCCATATCGTTTGGGGTCTGTGGTAGCCTAGTGGTTAAGGTCCTGGACTATGGACCAGAAGGTCCAGGGTTCAAATCCCACCTCTGCAAAGTTGCCACTGTTGGGTCCTTGAGCAAGGCCCTTAACCCACAATTGCTTGGATTGTAAGACTGTATCAATTGTAAGTTGCTCTGGATAAGGGTGTCTGGTAAATGTAAAGGTTTTTTTTTTTGCTGAAGAACAACATTACTAAATAAAATGGACAGTTAAACAAACAATTAAATGTGAATTATTTTTTGCTGTGGGACCTATAAATAAACCACTTCTTTGTAAGAAACATTAATATCATATTATACCTGTTATTATACATGTTACACACCACTGAAGCTTCTGACCAAAATCAATATCAAAATCAAGATCAAAATCAGGGATACAGCTGCATTAAGGTATGACTTTTAAGAACAGATTTGTATTTGATGCATACATTTTCATTCATTCATTCATATTTACCCCACAGTCACTTTATCAAGGTGAGGGTTGCTGTGTATCAGAACGTATCCTACATTCTCTGGGCAGGAAAACTCACTGAACAGGATGGTACTCCATCTATGGGCACTCCACACTCCACAATCTATGGGTACTCCACACACTTACTATGGGCAGTTTAGAACAACCAATCCACCTACTGCTCATTTTTGGGGATGTGGGAGAAAACCAAAGTATCCGAAGGAGACGCACAGACAATGGTAGAACATTCCAAACTTCACACAGACAGTAAACAAAGGGATCAAACTCAGGTTGTTAGAGCTGTATAATACTACCAGTTACCTGCTGTGCCACTGCGCTGGCCTGCGTCTACCAAACATGTAGAAACAAACACACGCTAAGCATGCGAGTAAGTCAAACAAGAAGAATAACGCTTTTGGGCATTGAAAGTGATCTGTCATGCATTGCGTGGGATCTGGCCAACGGATATGCATATCTGTAGGTTATTACATAGACAATGGAAAAAATGGTGGCAAGCCCCAGCTTGCCCAGTGTTGCCATGTACAATAAACAAAGCAAAAGTAAGATGTGTTCATGCCACGCTTTGGTGAGAGACAAACACAAGACTTTCCTAGCGTACTTCCTTGAATCAGCTTTTTTTGTCTTACCAGCTGTTTTCCTCATATCACACATTAGCCTTGATTAAACAGTACGGGAGTGATTGACTTTAAACTGGTTAAAAATCAATTAATTTGTAACGGGGCTATGCTTATCCAAGGTCAGCTATTTTAATGTGAGCTAAATTGTGTTTGCACTGTGCTGGCAGTATTTCTTGGTGGTTCATTAGTGGCCTTAATTAACATATAATTTGATTATCTGCTCATCCTGCAGAAGTGTGCTGTGCTCCTTAATAAACAGCCAAGTGTTCCGTACTCTGGCAGGATCCATGGAGCTGTTATTTGCATGTCATTGTAAATCTACCATCATAATTAAAACTGAAAATTTAAGGAACTAAGTAAGTAGATAGTTTTATCATTTTATCACATCTGTATTGGGTGCACTGTGCATTATATACTAAATCATAATTGTGTTATTGCTAACACTTTGATTGAACGCAACTGAACTCAAATAAACAACAGTTTATTTCCAATGACACAGCAGTATCATGCTTCAAGAGGGATACAATCTTATTTCAATTAGAGGTGTGCTACTCTGCACTCTCTCTCTCTTGCACACGCACACAAATACATTTATGGAATGAAAAACATGTCTTTTATGTGACACTTGTTGTATTTACAAAACGAGCAGCTATTTCAGAAGAGAACAGGAAACTGAGAGGTGTGCAGAGGCTGTGAGAACTAAGGACATTTAACTCTGGTGTGATGCATTGGAAAGATGCAGTTTATGTTTCTCCGCTTGTTTCTCCACTTGCTTCACAGGTGTGATGTGTTGCAAAGATGTAGTTCTTGTTATGCCGCTTTGTATTTAATAAAACTGTTTTTCATAACGTGTCATTACAACTGCTGTAATACGATATCTAGAATCTAACATAATATATGGGTTATTAACCCTTCTCGGTCAATAGACATATATGCAAATGAATATATGATGCACACCTCTGTTAGTATGCAAATTAGGGCTGCACTGCATTGTTAGCAAGAAGTAAACAACGTGGAAAAGAAACAGAAATTGTGGCTGCTTTCACCACTGTGTGGATATAGAGTCGTATTGCATTTCTAAATTCACGTACACAATGTTTATTCTATTTGGACTAGTAATTCCAATGGCCATCCGATTCTGTCCAGGCTTGGTGTCTTAATAGATTAAATTCTTCACAGAAAGCCACCACTGCACTTAAAACCAGTGATTAAATCATTTTCTTTCCCTCAGCTCTAATTTTGCTTGATACAGTGTTTCTGCTAGAGCCTGGGCATGCTATTGATCAGCAGCCTGAGCAGATTACCCTAATAGCGGGATTAGCAGCCACATGTTAACCACACGTGGCCTGAGCTGCTCGACAGTGCTGCCAGGTCCCCTCTGAAATGGTACAACAATCCACATCAACTGTCAGTCAGTATGGTAGATACAATTCAAGGGAACTTTTAGTGAATGATGATTGATTCTTAATGGAATGTGGCGCTATCAGATTAAACTAAGAAAAGTGCAGTCCATGGCAGAGCTGTACCTCCTGTTTTGCATTCTGTTTTCAACTGTGTGCATACACTAGCTGTAACCATAATGACATTCTGTGTTTGCCTAGTAGTCTATAGTAGATGAGCCAATGTTACAGTTGGCATTGTGTCATGACACTGAATGAAATACAACTGACTATTTATGACACAATGCAAATGACTTTCAAACCGAAGAAAGCCCTGTCACTGACTCTCTTCCTAACTAGCTCTCAATGCAGCGTTTAAAACTGCTAAGCAGTTTTATAATCTTATGTCATGTAGGTCATCTCATTAGAGCTCACATCTCACACAGGCCTCACTGACACAACATCAAATGGACTTATTATGTCACAGTGGGCTTTAATGACAATAATTGCTACATAACCTGAAATTCCTTGAGATTAAAATATTACGATAGTCAATGTAACCCAATGTGTTTTTCTTACTTCCAGATGGGGTGGGGTGGTGGTGTTGACTGTGAAAGCCTATTCAGCCAGTGGAAAAAAGGAATTCCAGTAATCTGCTGCTGATCCACACAATGGCACCCTTGTGCCTTTTGTTTTGGTCAGTCACCACAACTGCATCCATTCTCAATGGCACATTTGCAACACCGATTGTTGTCTCTTCGCAAGAATGCTGAACTGGAAAAGTTAGTGGTTAGAAGAACACAATATGTTGTCCTTGTAAGAGTGCCAGTCATACTTTAAAGTAAATATCAACATTCTACAAACATTCAGAGAGTGACTTATCAAACTGAAACACATACAGGAACAGGAAAAAGCCTGGCATTCGCTGAGGTCATGTGTACATATTTACAATATGTTCAATACATCAGATTTTGTCAATAACTCAACCAATGTGTATATGCACTTAAGCAATTAATTGTAAAAGTAATTAAAGTATTAAAAGTCATTAAAAGTAATTAGATTAAAAGGGTAACTCTAGAGCTACACAAGTCATATTTCTTTCACCGGTGTGGCTACATACAGGAAAGCTTTTAATTTACTTTTCAGCATTTCAAATTATCACACCATCAATGATGTGGATACTATCTTGAGTCGTTTGGAAGACAGTCACAGTTTCCTTCTGTATGGAACAGGCAGCGGTGTGAAACATACATTTACTAGAAACTTATATCCAAAGTAATGACCAATTGAGACATTCCAAGCAATCAAGACCCACCAATGGCAGTTTGCAGTACCAAAAATAAAAACACCACAAAAATTAAGGTAATCAGTGTAAAACCACTAAACAACCAAATTACTGGGCTACAAGCATATCTATCTTCATATCTATCAAGATATATGATTTTACTATATGTCCTTATTCAACCAGTTAAACTGAGCATTTAAGGGTCTTGCTCAAGGGCCCAGGAGTGGCAGCTAGACTGAGCCAAGATTTAAACTCACAACCTTCCAATTAGTAGTCCAGATCCTTAACCACTGAGCCACTAACACTGTTTTACTGCCAAACACTGTGGCACTGGCATCAGATATGTCATTTAAAGAGACTTGTAACAGTAAGCAACAGAACAGAAGCAGTAGCAATACATACTGCACTATTCTTTGACTTTTGGTACTTTTAGTAGTGCCCACAGTGCCTCAGTTCCACATGAACATACTTATGTTTCTTGTCATGTAGTTTAATAAAGCACATACTTAAACATTAGTGGATATTTCTAGATTTCTGCTTTATCTGTCATGAAAAAATGTCTTGTATACTGGCATCATGTTGACTTTAAAATATATATATTATAGTATAATCAGTATTAAAAGTTATCCTGAGTTGAATTTACAGGTGCAGTTCCTTTAGCTCAGTAGTAAGAGCCAGCTGCTGGAAACAGCAGTTTCTGAGGACCTGGGTTCAAACCCTGGGCTGGGCTTGCTACATGAATTGTGGATGTTGTGGTTGCAGGGCCCTGTGATGGACTGGCAGTCAATCGAAACAGCACTTATATACCTGTCCGCAATGTGTTATGAAACAGGCTCCAGAACAAACAACCACAATCCTGACCAGGTTAAGTCTTAAGGGTTAGGACTTTCTTCCTTACAATAAACTACAGGTTGATGCTACTCCCACTCTTAGATGGCTTGGGTTCAGTGTTTTATTCACACAACATCATCAGATTATACTGTACCATTTTGAACAAGCACACATACTGATCTTGAAGATACTTGTATGAAATTATACCTGGTTATTCCAGTTAATCCAGTTTTTTGATTCTGAGTAAACTGACATTTAGTGTGCAAAACAGAAGTGCCTTCACATTCACTACTTCCTGTAACCTCACATTTAATTACTCAGAAACTGCCAGACCCAGAATTCTGCTAGCATCTAATTAGTTCCCCGATCACATTCCTGCCAGTGCTTCAAATTAAAGCCAGTGCTTGCTAAGGTCCTAGATAGGCCATGTTTCTCATAAGTCAAAAGACAAAGTCCAGCATGCTAGCAGTGCTCTCCATGTCAACACAGATGAGTTTGTTTGATTAGCCTCAAGAGGTGTTCAGTGGGTGAAGAGAACACAGTTAGCTGAAATAAACACTGCCCGAGTAAATGTGACCAGCTGCAGTAAATAAAAGGGAAGTAAACTTTAGCTCGAGAGCTCATCCATGCAAATACTGGTGTGTAATTTAGTAAGCTAGACATAAAAGTGGTAAGTGATTAGGATTTCACCAGGGTTTAGTAGTAACAGAATTCATGTTCTGAATATAACATATTAAACTGTGTAGGATTATACCTTTTGAATAATTCAGGCATAAATACAGATTTAAAAAAACGATAGAGTTTACTAAATTATGTGCCCACTTTTCCTCAAGAGTGCCCCATTCATAGTGTTCCATATACATGGTTGCCAGGTGCACAGTTTTCCCACTGTATTTGATCACTTCTGATACTTATTACCATACCATGATACCACATACCAAAAAAGGGTATGTGGTATCACGGCATATGGTATGTGCTTTGGCTGTGTTCTTTGAGACTGAACTCGGAGGATCTGTACAATCTGTTCACGCTGTACAATCTCTTAATTGTTTCCTTTTTATTACAATCCAATTATATTTTGTTTAAATTTCATTTGTGATAGGTGTAGGCTTCTAGCTAGTCTGATGGAGAAGACTGTAGGTTCAGAGGAGTGCATCCAGACATTAGAGAAGGTTAGCTCAGCTTCTAGCTTAACAGATCTGGATGCCACAGGTGTAGTTAGTGCCTCCGCTCTGGCAGCATCCTCGCAGCAGGGCAAGTGGTTGACGGTTCGGCCCACCAGAGCGCCACTTTTTACCTGTTCACGTGTCCAACAAGTTTACCCTCCTCAGTGATGCACCCACTGAGCAGCCTGTTGAAAAAGCTCTGGACATAGGTGACTCTATTTTACAAGACATGAATTTAGCTACCCCTTTATGGACAATAGCAGCTACAGTTACATGTGTCCCAGAAGCCAGAGTGCCGAACATTGTAGGGAGTCTTACAGAGCTCCATAGTCGTAGATTTTCTAGGATAGTTATTCATGTAGGGGCTAATGATATATGCCTAAGCCAGTCAGAGGTGACTAAGGATAATTTTTGTGAGGTGGTTAGAGTTGCGAAGGCAATGTCCAGTGCAGTTTGTGTGCTCTGGCCCCATCCCAAATGCAGCAAGCCTACAGCAGGTTATGGTCACTGAACTGCTGGCTGTCCAAGTGGTGCTCTGAAAACAACATGGGCTTTATAGATAATTAGATAACCTTTGAGGGTAAGCCTGGCCTTTTAGGACGAGACGGTTTGTCCACCCACTCAGGAGGTGTGCTGCTCTCATCTCCTGCAACATTGCCCATAGTTCTTATGGCCGGATTGGTTAGGGGCTGACTATCCAGAGCAGGGGTCAGACAGCAGACAGACCGGCTTAACCAAACTGTTCTGCTGGTAGCCATGCCACCGTCACCCAGAACCCACATTATTGTAACCCGCATCTGCCCTAAACGTAAAAATTCAACTCAAATAGACTGTTTTATTTAATATCACTGGTATAAACACAGATAGCTCCTATAGAAATAACAACCTTAGACTAAAGCTAGGATTACTTAACATTAGATCACTTACAAACTATAATCATTACTTAACAAAGCAGTGGTTATAAATGAAATGATCACTGATAAACGCTTACACGCTCTCTGTCTTACTGAAACTTGGATTAGACCGGATGAATATTTAGCCTTAAATGAAGCCTCACCTCCTGGATACAGTCATGCTCATCGCCCTCATCCTAATGATCGCGGGGGAGTCCTAGTCACAGTTTTTGACAAAGAGCTAGGTGTTACTGCTAAATCCCATTACAAGGCTAATTCATTTTAAATACTGATTCTTAATGTGACTGGTCCATCGTTATGGAAGTCAAAACCACACTCTTTCCAGCTTATCTCTATTTACCGCCCTCCAGGTCCTTATTCAGAATTTCTCCAGGAATTTGCTTTCCTGCTTAGTACTGTCAACAGATAAGGCTTTAATTGTAGGTGATTTTAATATTCACTTTGACAATGAGCAGGATCCACTTTAAAATTGCTTTCGAGTCCATCTTGGAATCCATGAGTATCATAGTATGTGATAGGACCAACCCACCGCTGTAATCATACTTTTGATCTAATATTAACAATTGATATTAACATAGATAACCTTGATGTTTTCCCATAAAGTGATTTGATTTCTGATCACTATCTCTTAGTTTTGGAGCTATCTCTAATAAACAAATTCCTATTCCCTCGTTATCACACCAAGTGCACTATTACATCTGCTACTCCAGCTGCATTTAATAAAAACCTACCAGATTAAAAATGTAATACACCTATGGAACCCAATCATCTTGTGTGTGTAAATGACCAATTAGAATGTGATTCGTTCAACCCCGGACTTAGCTGCTCCTGCTCAAACGCATTAGGGGAAAAAGGCTAGTACCACGGTATAATGACCACACCCGTACCTTAAAGCAAACAGCACAGAGTTTAGAACATAAGTGGAGAGATAGCAAATTGGAGGTAATTAAGATTGCTTGTAGGGATATCATGGCACAGTATATGCCCTCACTAAAGCCAAAACTGCAAATTTTTCCTCAATAATCCTAGATTTCTCTTTAATACAGTCTCCAAATTAACTAAAAACCTTACAGAAAGTGATTCTCATGTTCTGTGTAATTTTAACAGTAATGATTTTATTTGGGGTCTTAATTGATTGTGTTTAATTTTCTTTTACTTAACACAGACAAAACTTTAGGTTTTATTAGTGGGACCCAAGGCTGTGAGAGACAGGTTGGCTACATTTATCCTAAATCTAGATGACTGTCCAGTATCGCCCAGTCCATCTGTAAAAAACGTAGGTGTCATATTTGATTCAGATCTCTCCTTTGATGCGCACATTAGCAACATCACTTGAATTGCTTTCTTTCAATTACCTAATATTGTTAAACTTAAAAATATCCTCTTTTAATGATGCAGAGAAACTGGTTCATGCGTTTACAACCTCAAGGTTGGATTACTGTAATGCTTTAATTAATGGATGCTCTAGTAAATCTAGAAGTAAACTTCAGTTAGCTCAGAACGCAGCGGCTCAAGTGTTGACTCGACTAGAAAATTTGATCATATCACTCCTGTTCTATCATCACTACACTGGTTACCAGTTATATTCCACATTGATTACAAAATACTTCTTGTAACATATAAAGCTCTACATGGCCTGGCCCCACATTATCTGAGTGAACTCTTAGGGTGTACTCACACTGAGCACGATTGCCTTGAACCACACCAGAGTGCAAATGGGGAGGGGGGACAAACGCACTGTGGCCCGCACTCTCACTAGGTTCACACAGAAACACGCTCCGGCACGCTTTGGTCATGCTTTCGTCATCACCATACGCACTCGCACAACACACTTCATGGTTGTACATGTGTGATCGGGTAATCACATATGATTGTGCCGTTCTTTGACTTTGTGCCCGCTGACACACAGCTGGCTCCATAAAAATCTTATTACGTGCAGCAAGAGATGTCGAAAATCAGTGCATCACATCATCAGTACATTTATTATAAGGCTTAGTGTCAGCACAAACAAAGAGAATCAAAAAAGTCACATAGTAAGTACAAGCATGAAGTCCACTGTACAGCTGAAACAGTGTGCTGCATAATCAATGTACCTTATTATAAGGCGCATTAGGGCTGTGTGTCAGCATGCACAAAGTGAAACAAAAAAGCCATGTATAAGTATAAGCATCGAGTCTGCTGTGCAGCACGAGAAGCTGAAAATCAGTGCGTCACATCATCAGTACATTTATTATAAGACTTATTAGGGCTGTGTGTCAGCGCGCACAAAACGAAACCAAAGAAGACACAAAGGTAGGTGATTACCTGATCACATATGTACAACAATGAAGTGTGCTGTGCTGTGTGAGCGTGTATTGTGATGATGAAAGTGTGCCGGAGTGCAATTCGCGCTCACACTACATACGTACCGTGCACGAGTCCAGCAAATCGCACTCTGGCCCACCTATTTCAAGCACGCCAGAGCATAATTGGGAGCACTCACACTAGCCAAACGAACTCATATTTGAACACATGCCTAGTGTGAATATACCCTTAGAGATTTACACTCCAGCTCCTCTACTTCATTCGCTGGGTGCAGGACTTCTTTTAGTACCTAGAATTAAAAAGTCATATCAGTGGGAAAGGTTTTCTCATACATGTCCCCTAACTATGGAATAAACTTTCCACTTTAGTTCTAGATTCAGACACTTTCCAAATTTACTGTGGTAAATTTGGAGTGTGGGTTGTCTGGCCTGCCTGCCTTGTCATGCCTTGTCCTTTGGTCAGGAGTGTCCGACTGGGCTGGGCTTTGGTCCTCTTGATCTTGACTTGTGCATCCGTGCCTTAGACTAGGGCAGAGCCGGTTCATAGTCAAAGAGTTTTGTGGTGAGCTGGGATGTTGGGTTGCTGTCTTCTTGCCTCCCAGGTATGGTCACTCAGGGTTGTTGATTGCTGGGGAGGTGGGTTGTTGATGTCTCAAGTGATCCCTCTTGGCTGTGTTACCTTCTGGTTCTCATCTTACTAGCTGTGCTGCTATAGCTAATGCTGCCGGAGTCTAATGCTACACATGGCGTCAGTGATTGTTAATAGACTCTGTGCTCTTGATCAATAACTAACTACATTTTCTGTTTTCTCTCCGAGCTTGTGTTCCGGTACCAGTTCCAGCCCCACACAGTAAGATGTTTATCAGCTTCAGCTCCACTCAAGTTGTTTCCGTCATCAGCTCCAGCCCCACCATACCTGGGCCACACCTGAGGGCAGTAATTCTCTGCCTCCTTCGGTTGGCTGGGGACAAAGTGCTGTCAAGGACTTTCCTGCCAAGGACTAAAGATCCTAGAGTGACTCGGTGTATTAGACTACATAATGCCGATATGCACATTTTTACATTATTTTATTTAAACTATTACTGTAAGACTTGATTAGGTAAATTAGTTTCACTCTTATATTTTATCATCTACACCACCTAAGGAGGTTTGGTCCCTTGTGTCTTGGTCCTCCAAGGTTTATTCCTCATAACGCTTAGGGAGTTTTTCCTTGCCACTGTCACCCTAGGCTTGCTCAAATTGGGATTGGCCCTAGATATTAGAAGATAATCTAAACTTGCCTTGAGACAATGCTCCATTATAAAAAGCCCTATATAAATAAATCTGACTTGACCTATTATTGTCTGAGGATTATAGATGGTTCTTATATCAAAAATTTAGCTTGCTCTTACTTGTCCCTTACCAAATTCCAATGTTAACCTTAATTTATTAATTAGTTCACACATACTTAAGCTATTTTTAATTCACTTTTATGATATCAGTAAGATTAATCACATTAAAAAAATGTATTTGGATTCTGCATTTAAACCTTTGTTCACCGGGGTTAGTTACCTTTGAAACCATAGCTGCCTGACTGTTAGGCTGTTTTGGGGTTGCTTTTGAATGGGTTGTTTGAAATCAGACTTTCATGCATCACCCACAAATCGCTTAATACATTAATTCTATGAGTTGGCGGCAGTGGCCTGGCAAATTGCCACAGTGCCACTCAAGCATACTCAAAGTATGCGCTTCATAACATACTTTTCTTAGAACAAATATTAACAGTGTTCTAGTGAAATTCACCTCCATTCTGCTTAAGTTTGCCATTTCAGCTGCTGAAATATAGTGAGTTTTGTATTAATGCTTCATATTTCGGTAGAGCTTGGGTTTGTTGCCATAGTGGTGCTGGCATTTCCATTTGAATCCGCATCTCCCTCCGCAAATAACATTAAGCATGGTAGTGTCCCTTGGGTGTTTCACGTTTGCCTTTACACATTGTTTTTTAAACATACCCAAAAAGTATTTAGTATCTCATTCAGGCCTGTGCTGCACCCAACCCAGTCATAAGGTCACTACAGTATTTTGCTTTGCCCTTCCCTGGATCTCACACATTACCAAAGAACAGTATTCAACAAATGCGAGTATCCTTTACACAAGCATGTTTATTTTCTGAGCATGAATTGTCAAAATCACCTTCAACAACACATGAACACAACTCAAGTGCCATCTCATTCCAGTTAAAAGTTGCATCTGCTGAAAACAGGGCCCCTCATCTGTATTAGCCATTGTGCTGACACCACGTTTACATTCCCCTGAGCCCTAATCCAAGCAACTACACCTCATCATGCAGCTCAACCAAACCAGTTAGTGTAGAGTGTCTATACAGTCATGTAAGTTGTCAGCCATCTACATGTCGTGACTTATTCTTGCAATATAAAAACAGATTGATGATGTGCTAGATGTATGGACTTCAAGAGAAGATGTACAGAATATATGTATTCTGTATAAAATACATCTGACAATAAGATATTCATACTTAAAATATACTAACATTATTATACACCACCTGCAAGCAATTTTATAACTACACTATTGTTCGCTATAATATGTTGTGTTTTGTTTGTTAATTTATTTAATTTCAGATCAACATCAATGGTTATTCAGGAGAAAGGTTATACTAATTCTAGTCAAACACACGCACACTGGGGCAATTTAGGACAACCAATTAGCCTAACGTGTGGGAGGAAACCTGAGTACCTGGAGAAAAACCAATACGGATACAGGGATGACATGCAAACTCCACACAGGTGGAATTTGAGGTCAGGATCGAAGAGGGAATCTCTGGATCTGTGAGGTGACACTATAGTAAGTAATGGATTGGCCATTAAAATGAATTATTTCCCAATCATAGGATTATCTTCTTCTTGATTAAGTACTTTATTTGTTGTAACTGTTAAAAAGTATAGAAGTTTGCAATCAGGTAGTAGTAGGCATTAGTAACTATAGCTCTAGGTCTTAATACAAATGTGTGTGAGAAAGAAATACTACAATACACCAATTATAGCAATACATGCCCATTTTGAGGGGTAAATGATTTTTTGTTGGGTAAAAAGATGCAGCTTTTGTTTAATTCTCTGAAATCCACGGGGATGCTGGTGCCCCTGCTGTGAGTGTTTTGTTCACCATCTTTAGAACACAGTAGTTTCCTCATTAGAGATTCTTTAAAAAGGCAGAAATATTCTCTAAATAATATCTCAGATAAAAACTCAGCCAAATGGATCATCCACTTCCATTGTTAGCGTGTTTGGTTACTAAACATCCATAAGCACTGTACATAAAGTATTGTCCAGTAACTGTGTATAACCCTTTAGTTTGTAGACTACATCTAAGAAAAACATACATTTTTAATCATTTATTTGGATATATTGGTGTATAGCATATCCAAGCCAAATCCACATACTTGCAACCAGCCTGGCATCAGGGGGCTTCTGATGAAGCCTAATTAATGTATATTTTATTATTGTTTTTAAATGCAACACTGTAAGCAACATATATTCAGGAAACACCAACTATATTACAGACTGTGATGCACCTGACTTGTATATAAAGACTTAACAAAAAGATTCCGGGGACGAGTGGAAGGATTCTGCATCAGACGTTTGAAACAGTGACACGTTGTATACCACTTTATTGAGTTAAGCTAAGTAGCAAATTAAGCTAATGCAGAGGATCTAGCTAATAACATTAAGTTATACTATATAGTTATACTACAGGACCTAACTTACCTCTAAGCCTAGCCAAGGCACCTGTGAGTTGTGGTTCAATTTCTACTCCGTATGTAGTGCATTATATACAGTTGGGAATAATGCGCATACACTCTACATATCAAATAGGAAGTTATTTAGTCTTAACCACAGGGCTACTTAAATATTTGTTTTTTTAAATTTTGACTGGCTGAAAAGTCCAAACTAAAAAGCCTGCCAAAATCTCCTGGAAGATAAAATCTACTTAGCTGGCGTTAAGTCAATTTTAGCAGTCTATTACAAGGTACCAGGTTGGCTGTACTTTTTAGCCCATCTTAATGATGACAAGTAGTTCAAATTGTCTCTTGCCAAGTGGGGGATATGCAAGGAAATAAATCTCTTAGACTGTGATAGCCTAGTGGGTAAGGTACTGGACTATGGACCAGAAGGTCAAGGGTTCAAATCCCGCTGCTGCCACTGTTGGGTCCTTGAGCAAGACCCTCAACCCACAACTGCTTGGATTGTAAGACTGTACCAATTGTAAGTCGCTCTGGATAAGGGCGTCTGCTAAATGCTGTAAATGTATTTCCACTTATAATTATTTTGTTCTCACAGCATAAATACGCTGCATCCCTATGGTTTTCAGATGCCCCACTCATTATTTAGTTCTGGAATGTGGCCTGCATGCGACACTAAAGTCATCAACTGTTCCACTGTGAGTATGGAGGTAGTGAAAATGCCCAGACATGGACTGGGACCCAGAGGGATACTGAACTAAAAGAGCCAAAGATATCCTCTTGGTAGACAATTTCCTCTTGAAGATATAAAGTGTCTTGGAACTCTAATTGAGAACATTTTCAGTAGTAAGGTTTTACAGAGCATTTACAGGACAGGGACACAGTCCAGAACTTTCTAAATACCTTGTAATTGACGCCTTTTTAATTGTAGTGTTCTGCACAGAACTGTTAAGAGGACAAAAGGAGACAATTTGAAGAATTGCAGCTATTGTTTTTGAGATGGATTCCACCTTCATATGGGGCAGCAGAGACAAACCAAAGAACAATTAATGGTGTTTAAATACAAGTTTCTCTGAAAATGGACACATCACAGTGTGTGTGTGTGTGTGTATGTGTGTGTGTGTGTGTGTGTGTGTGAGACTGGATTTTTTATTCTTGTGTTGACATATTGCTGGTCACCACAACTTGAATTTTGAAAAAGCAAAAGAACCTAAAGTTTTCCTTTTGATTAGTAAAGCTAAGTTTAGGATTAGGGTTAGCAGTAGGTGTAAAATTAATAAACAACAGTAACTGGAAATTCCCTATAAATACACACTTGCCATTCTCTATGTGTGTGTGTGTGTGTGTGTGTGTGTGTGTGTGTGTGTGTGTGTGTGTGTGTGTCCGCAGATAAAGGACCAAGCTGTGTTGAGTTGGTTATACACACATTCTTTGGGGGGAGCTTGAACATCCTCCTCTGTGTTTTTCCTCTTCCCTGTTCTTTCCTATGCTAATATCCTTCTCTCTCCATTCTCTGCTCACTTAAGATGCATCTCTAATTCCTTATAGTCTCACTTTCTCAGGCTGATCTCGCTTTGGGAGCGTTGATAACCTTAAATAGGAACTGACAAGCATCTGAGCTTTAGGAGAGGAAAAGCTAAACAAAACAAAAAGTAAAGGGAAAAAAGACCCGCCCTGGAATTAAAGCAGGCTGACAGTAGCTGAGATTGATCAGCTTTGGGTTTAACCTATCAAAGCCTGATTTGATTTATTCTGCTATCTGAGCTATTAATATTCTTGAAGTGTTTGATGGATAATAGAAAGGAGAAGTGAAGGCGTAGCCTGAAGACAGGTCTCTGACATTCTTACATTCGCATATGAGACTATGAATAAACGATGCATGCACACGCACACACATATCACGAACTTTGTCTAATCTTCTTATTGCTAGGAACCCAAACATGCAAGCAGGCAGCCTTACTTAAGAGGCATAAAAACAGAATGTAAAGGCTGCAATACGTTTGACTAAGAATAAGTTACACATTGATTCAGCGTTTGAAAAATCCTGATGGTAATGAATCTGGCAGAGATTCATGACACGTTCTCTAACAATGGGATCAAACTCCCAAAGTCAAACTCTAAGCATCTGTGCTTTCCGTACAGATCAGAAAGGATAGATCTATCCGAGGTAAAGACATGGTGCATGTTTAATCCTAGTGGAAAGATGGCAAATAATTGAAGCTGCACAGACAAGGGAAAAGTTCCTAAAAATAGCGCATCAGGAAACCTAGTAGGTTCTGGGCACAGGCGACAAAGCGCCCTTTATCCTTTCCTTTATCCTTCATGTTATAGCAGCAAACTGTCACGGATTATAATAAGTTGGAATTGGAAAAGACTTGGTCTTAATTCGGGTTTCACTTCACTGATTATAACAATGACAACACAGTGCTTTCGCATCAGATCCAGGGCGCAACAGCCCTCCTGCTATTCAAAGTAAACTGAGCACATTAGTGCAAATGAAACCATCAGTAGATCTAGTTCATCTCAGAGTATCCTAGATAAGCGATTTGATTAGTAAACTTACCTCAAAGCAAAACATATGACGTAATGAAGTTGCGAGAGGGGGCCAGCAGAACAGCAAGACGCAAGGTGACACTCCGGAGCTTCGGATGGAAATGACGAGCGCAGAGCCGCGTCCGCTTTCAGCAGCGCTGCCTGCACACAGTGCACTAACGAGGGAGCATAAAAAGCACTCCAACCAGATGAACTTCCTCCCAGATCTATCGATCTATAGAGGAAGCAGCTCGCGAAACGCTCCGCGGTGTGTGTGTGTGTGAGAGAGAGAGAGACAGAAGAGAGAGTGCGTGTGCGTGGTGTGTGCGCGCGCGCGCGTGCGTGCGTATATTTGTGTGTTAGTGCGACACCTGGAGCGCCCCTGGTTCCTCCCTGTTCCATCCACTGCCGTGTGCTCAAATACCCAGGATGCAGACAAGGGTGGATGTGCAGGAGCTGCTGATCAAAGTAACTCATGCACGTTTATCCAGTTGAATCTATATATGTTCATAAAATCTATTTAACAGAAACACTTACAATGTGAGCTTAAGGGCTGTTGTGGATTCCATCACAAAAAGAACCTTGATTTGGCCTGTATTATAAATTACAACTGTTCCAGTAACAGCTTAATAATTATTCATAAACATTTAACATATATCACTAGTCTGCAGGGTGGCACGGTGGGTAGCATTGCGATCTCACAGCAAGAAGGTCCTGGGTTCAATCCCGGGTGGGGTGGTCTGGGTCCTTTCTGTGTGGAGTCTGCATGTCCTCCCCGTGTCCATGTGGGTTTACTCCGGTTTACTCCCACATTCCAAAGACATGCAGGCTAATTGGTGTCTTTAAAGGTGTGTGAGTGAGTGAGTAGTACGACAGATTGACTTCCTGTCCTGTCTGTTCCTGCCTTGTGCCTTATGCTGCCGGCTAGGCACCGGCTCTCTCACAATCCTGTCCAGGATTAAGCGGATAAGAAAATTAAGAATGACTAGTCTGCAGTAGAACCACGCGCACTTATAAAAGGACAGTTTTTGCATTTCATCTAGAAATATTTTAAAGTATATAACTTGGGGTTGCAGGGTGGTGCAGTGGTTAGCGCTGGTGCCTCACTTCTCCAGAGATTGAGTCTTGGTCAAGACTCCAACTGTATGCAGCTTGCATGTTCTCCTCATGTCACCTTGGGCTTCCCTGGGTACCCCGGTTTCCTCCCACATTCCTAAGTCATGAGTTAGGCCAACTGGCATCGCTAAGGTGTCAAAGTGTCAGTGTGTGTCTTTGGGTGCACTGGCATGTGCCCTGCAGTGGCACCCTGTCTAGGGTTCTCACTTGTACTGCTGGTTAGGCCCTGGCTCCTCACACTACTGAACTGGATTAAGTGGTTATGAAAATTAACAAATGACTTATAAAGGGCAGCAAGGTAGTGCAGTGGTTAGTTTTGTCGCCTCTGAGCTCCAGATATCCTTGGTTTGATTCCTAGACTGGACTCCTGATGTCTGCGGGTTCTTCAGTTTTCTGGACAGCATTAGGTCAATTGAAGTCTCTAAAATATCCCAGAGCGTACATGTGTACATGTGTGTGTGCTTGTGCATGTGTGTGACCGTGCCCTGCGGTAGATTGGTATCCTGTCTAGGATTGGGTCCTGCCTTGTGCTGTGAACTGAATTAATCAGGTATGAATACAAATTAATGACTTACAGTATATCTGTTTTACCTACTCCTGCTTGTTACTTCTTGTCTGATGGGTTAAACTGTGGGTTAAAGTGGCGCTGAGGTGGTGGTGGTGTTAGTGTGTGTTGCACTATTAGTGAATCAGACACAGCAGTGCTGCTGGAGATTTTAAACACCTCAGTGTCGCTGCTGGACTGAAAATAGTGCACCAGCCAAATATGTCAAGCCACCAGCATCCGGTAGACAGCGTCTTATGAGCACTGATGAAGGATTAGAGGATGACTAACACAAACTGTGCAGCAACAGATGAACTACTGTCTCCGACTTTACATCTACAAGGTGGAGCAATATGGGTAATGACTCTAATAAAGTGGACAGTGAGTGAACAGTTGTATCTGATCCAGTGGTACCAGCTCAATGCACACTAACACACCTACACCACCACATCAGTGTCACTACAATGCTCAGAATGATCCAACAAATAGTCTAAATAGTACCTGATAGGTGGATCCTGACCATTAGAGAACAGAGTACTACAAAGTGCAGTGACTAACCCTGAATTTTAAAATAGTTACAGGTTTTCAAAACTTTAAAATGATATGTTTCTGCAAATTTTAATAAGTTAGTTAAATATTGAAATCCTAAGTTTTCTTCCCGTAGAGCTTTGTTGTTGTTGTTATTGATGGTTGTGGTGGTGTTTTGCTTCTTTTTTCTTCCTTTTTATTGTATGCATGTTTTCATTAATCTAACCAGAGTTGTCTTATTGAGATGAAAATCTCTTTTACAAGTTAGTCCTGGCCAAGATTTCCACAGTCAACGACCTTCAAACAAAAATTCCTCTTTAGGAAATTTCCAATTGAGCAACGAAAAACAACGATTACCAAAATAACCAAAACAAAACCAATAAAAAATATTTTATGACTTATTTAAAGTCCACCAATGAAATGAACTATGCATGTTTCATATGTTTCTGCAAAGTAACTCCAGGAACAGTAGCTAACAGCTGTCTTACCAAATTCAGACCTTACCAAGGGAACAGGAAAATGAATGTAACCATGACAGTGGCGCTTGTATTTGCTGTTATTTGTCTGCAGGCATACGGACAAATATGAACGGAGAGAGCCCATTTATAGAACCCTTTATAAGCTAAACAATCCAGTTTGCCAGCATTTGTCATCGTGTTTTTGTGAGTGAAAACTACAATTAAGATATTACCATAGACAATACATATCACACGCCCTTACTTTATTTAACAAGAGTTAATAAGTAGTGTAGAGCTACAAAATTACCTGAATTTGTTACATAATCAGCACGTGCCCTTAGGCTTCCATTTAAGTACATTTCTGGTGAACCAGCCTCTCATTAAGTAGAGGGAAATTACTGTCAGATATAATAACACAAACTCGACAGGTGCAGTAGTCTATCAATAAATGAACCGAATATTTTCTGTAACGTGTTGATAAGTAGACCTTGTCTATTTATGTCCGAATTTGTTGTACATCAGCTGGCCAACACTTGAGATTTTGACATTCATATTCATGTCTGTGATAACCACAAATATGTTACATATATTCTAGACAACACTGGAGTATTCCTTTATAGTGTTTTTTAGTAAGATGTTGTTCCTTTTTTCCACCGAGCATTTGTAGGCCACATCTTGTTGACAAAACAGTTACATCTGGCTGCATGCCACTTCGTGTGG